>JAEQBA010004955.1:0-14000 GCA_019434445.1 Phalangium opilio
CTATAATATCTGGTACCAGTCGCCACTTTGGCTCTATAATATCTGGTACCTGTCGCCACTTTGCTCTATAAAAATCTGGTACCAGTCGCCACTTTGGCTCTAAATATCTGGTACCTGTCGCCACTTTGGCTCTATAATATTGGTACCGTCGCCACTTTGGCTCTATAATATCTGGTACCAGTCGCCACTTGGCTCTAATATATTGGTACCAGTCGCCACTTGGCTCTATAATATCTGGTACCTGTCGCCACTTTGGCTCTATAATATCTGGTACCAGTCGCCACTTGGCTCTATAATATCTGGTACCAGTCGCCACTTTGGCTCTATAATATCTGGTACATGCGCCCAGGGGCTCATAATATCTGGTACCAGTCGCCACTTTGGCTCTATAATATCTGGTACCAGTCGCCACTTGGCTATATAATATCTGGTACCAGTCGCCACTTTGGCTCTATAATATCTGGTACCTGTCGCCACTTGGCTCTATAATATCTGGTACCGTCGCCACTTTGGCTCTATAATATCTGGTACCTAGTCGCCACTTTGGCTCTATAATATCTGGTACCAGTCGCACTTTGGCTCTATAATATCTGGTACCAGTCGCCACTTTGGCTCTATAATATCTGGTACCAGTCGCCACTTTGGCTCTAAAATATCTGGTACCAGTCGCCACTTTGCTCTATAATATCTGGTACCAGTCGCCACTTTGGCTCTATAATATCTGGTACCAGTCGCCACTTTGGCTCTATAATATCTGGTACCTGTCGCCACTTTGGCTCTATAATATCTGGTACCAGTCGCCACTTTGGCTCTATAATATCTGGTACCAGTCGCCACTTTGCCTCTATAATATCTGGTACCTGTCGCCACTTTGGCTCTATAATATCTGGTACCAGTCGCCACTTTGGCTCTATAATATTCGGTACCAGTCGCCACTTTGGCTCTATAATATCTGGTACCAGTCGCCACTTTGGCTCTAAATATCTGGTACCAGTCGCCACTTTGGCTCTATAATATCTGGTACCAGTCGCCACTTTGGCTCTATAATATGGTACCAGTCGCCACTTTGGCTCTAAATATCTGGTACCAGTCGCCACTTTGGCTCTATAATATCTGGTACCAGTCGCCACTTTGGCTCTATAAATCTGGTACCTGTCGCCACTTTGGCTCTATAATATCTGGTACCAGTCGCCACTTTGGCTCTATAATATCTGGTACCAGTCGCCACTTTGGCTCTATAATATCTGGTACCAGTCGCCACTTTGGCTCTATAATATCTGGTACCAGTCGCCACTTTGGCTCTATAATATCTGGTACCAGTCGCCACTTTGGCTCTATAATATCTGGTACAGTCGCCACTTTGGCTCTATAATATCTGGTACCAGTCGCCACTTTGGCTCTATAATATCTGGTACCTGTCGCCACTTTGGCTCTATAATATCTGGTACCAGTCGCCACTTTGGCTCTATAATATGGTACCTGTCGCCACTTTGGCTCTATAATATCTGGTACCAGTCGCCACTTTGGCTCTATAATATCTGGTACCAGTCGCCACTTTGGCTCTATAATATCTGGTACCTGTCGCCACTTTGGCTCTATAATATCTGGTACCAGTCGCCACTTTGCCTCTATAATATCTGGTACCAGTCGCCACTTTGGCTCTATAATATCTGGTACCTGTCGCCACTTTGGCTCTATAATATCTGGTACCAGTCGCCACTTTGGCTCTATAATATCTGGTACCTGTCGCCACTTTGGCTCTATAATATCTGGTACCAGTCGCCACTTTGGCTCTATAATATCTGGTACCAGTCGCCACTTTGGCTCTATAATATCTGGTACCTGTCGCCACTTTGGCTCTATAATATCTGGTACCAGTCGCCACTTTGGCTCTATAATATCTGGTACCTGTCGCCACTTTGGCTCTATAATATCTGGTACCAGTCGCCACTTTGGCTCTATAATATCTGGTACCAGTCGCCACTTTGGCTCTATAATATCTGGTACCTGTCGCCACTTTGGCTCTATAATATCTGGTACCAGTCGCCACTTTGGCTCTATAATATCTGGTACCAGTCGCCACTTTGGCTCTATAATATCTGGTACCAGTCGCCACTTTGGCTCTATAATATCTGGTACCTGTCGCCACTTTGGCTCTATAATATCTGGTACCAGTCGCCACTTTGGCTCTATAATATCTGGTACCTGTCGCCACTTTGGCTCTATAATATCTGGTACCAGTCGCCACTTTGGCTCTATAATATCTGGTACCAGTCGCCACTTTGGCTCTATAAATCTGGTACCTGTCGCCACTTTGGCTCTAAATTATCTGGTACCTGTCGCCACTTTGGCTCTATAATATCTGGTACCTGTCGCCACTTTGGCTCTAAAATATCTGGTACCTGTCGCCACTTTGGCTCTATAATATCTGGTACCAGTCGCCACTTTGGCTCTATAATATCTGGTACCAGTCGCCACTTTGGCTCTATAATATCTGGTACCTGTCGCCACTTTGGCTCTATAATATCTGGTACCAGTCGCCACTTTGGCTCTATAATATCTGGTACCTGTCGCCACTTTGGCTCTATAATATCTGGTACCAGTCGCCACTTTGGCTTATAATATCTGGTACCTGTCGCCACTTTGGCTCTATAATATCTGGTACCAGTCGCCACTTTGGCTCTATAATATCTGGTACCTGTCGCCACTTTGGCTCTATAATATCTGGTACCAGTCGCCACTTTGGCTTTATAATATATGTACCTGTCGCCACTTTGGCTCTATAATATCTGGTACCAGTCGCCACTTTGGCTCTATAATATCTGGTACCTGTCGCCACTTTGGCTCTAAATATCTGGTACCTGTCGCCACTTTGGCTCTATAATATCTGGTACCTGTCGCCACTTTGGCTCTATAATATCTGGTACCTGTCGCCACTTTGGCTCTATAATATCTGGTACCAGTCGCCACTTTGGCTCTATAATATCTGGTACCAGTCGCCACTTTGGCTCTATAATATCTGGTACCTGTCGCCACTTTGGCTCTATAATATCTGGTACCAGTCGCCACTTTGGCTCTATAATATATGGTACCAGTCGCCACTTTGGCTCTAAAATATCTGGTACCAGTCGCCACTTTGGCTCGAAAATACCTGGTACCAGTCGCCACTTTGCCTCTATAATATCTGGTACCTTCGCCACTTTGGCTCTATAATATCTGGTACCAGTCGCCACTTTGGCTCTATAATATCTGGTACCAGTCGCCACTTTGGCTCTATAATATCTTGTACCAGTCGCCACTTTAGCTCTATAATATCTGGTACCAGTCTCACTTTGGCTCTATAATATCTGGTACCAGTCACCACTTTGGCTCTATAATATCTGGTACCTGTCGCCACTTTGCTCTATAATATCTGGTACCGGTCGCCACTTTGCCTCTATAATATCTGGTACCTGTCGCCACTTTGGCTCTAAAATATCTGGTACCTGCCGCCACTTTAGCTTTATAATATCTGGTACCAGTCGTCACTTTGCCTCTATTCTAGGAGAGCGGTCGCTCTCTTAGATAAGACTTGATACTGCCTCTAATGCTAAAGGAGGGTTCTTTGATTGGCTGTAGCTTTTTTTGTGTTGTGTTTGCCGCTTTGAAATTTTGCCAGTAAACTAAAATTTGGGCCCTACTTTTGTGGTTAAAATTTCAAAGAGATCCAACTAATAGTTAATTCTATAAAGAAAAAGTTGTTATGGGTGGTTTTAGAATCCTTAAAATGAATCCGACATTTGGTGAAAGATACAATATTCTTCCATAGAGATAGCATGGGATTTTTTTGAAAAGTGACCTTCTCTAGGAAGGCATATAAAGAAAACTATTCATTCGTTACGTTTGGGAACCATCTTAAATGAAAGATATCAGTCCATAGATGTGCCTTTTCTTAGTTTCATTAAGATCAATTAAGTTTAAGTATTGATTTTATCATTATTAACACATACTTTGACTTACGTTGTTTTGGGTATTGGAATTACGGCGTTTTACCACTGTTAGAGACACGCATTTTAGCCCTAATTTTTTATTTGGACTTACGGCGTTTTGTCGTGATTCACGCCGTTAGAAGGATATTAAGCAAGAAAAACATGGCGTTTGAGCTCTTGCAGGTGCTTTGCCTGGGTGCTTGTAGGTGCTTTGCCCGGGCTCTTGTGGGTACTTGTGGGTGCTTGTACGTACTTGTGGGTGCTTGTGGGTACTTAAGGGTGCTTGTAGGTACTTAAGGGTGCTTGTAGGTACTTGTGGGTGCTTGTAGGTACTTGTGGGTGCTTGTAGGTGCTTGTGGGTACTTGTGGGTACTTGTAGGTACTTGTGGGTACTTGTAGGTACTTGTGGGTACTTGTAGGTACTTGTGGGTACTTGTGGGTGCTTGTGGGTGCTTGTGGGTTCTTGTGGGTATTTGTAGGTACTTGTGGGTATTTGTAGGTACTTGTGGGTTCTTATGGGTTCTAGTGGGTACTTGTGGGTACTTGTGGGTGCTTGTAGGTACTTGTGGGTACTTTTAGGTACTTGTGGGTGCTTGTAGGTACTTGTGGGTGCTTGTAGGTACTTGTGGGTGCTTGTAAGTACTTGGGGGGCTTGTTGTAAGTACTTGTGGGTGCTTGTAAGTACTTGTGGGTGCTTGTAAGTACTTGTGGGTGCTTGTAGGTACTTGTGGGTGCTTGTAGGTACTTGTGGGTGCTTGTAAGTACTTGTGGGTGCTTGTAGGTACTTGTGGGTACTTGTAGGTACTTGTGGGTACTTGTAAGTACTTGTGGGTACTTGTAAGTACTTGTGGGTACTTGTAGGTACTTGTGGGTACTTGTAGGTACTTGTGGGTACTTGTAGGTACTTGTGGGTACTTGTAGGTACTTGTGGGTACTTGTGGGTACTTGTAGGTACTTGTGGGTGCTTGTAAGTACTTGTGGGTACTTGTAGGTACTTGTGGGTACTTGAAGGTACTTGTGGGTACTTGAAGGTACTTGTGGGTACTTGTAGGTACTTGTGGGTACTTGTGGGTACTTGTGGGTACTTGTAGGTACTTGTGGGTACTTGTAGGTACTTGTGGGTACTTGTAGGTACTTGTGGGTACTTGTAGGTACTTGTGGGTACTTGTAGGTACTTGTGGGTACTTGTAGGTACTTGTGGGTACTTTTAGGTACTTGTGGGTGCTTGTAGGTACTTGTGGGTACTTGTGGGTGCTTGTAGGTACTTGTGGGTGCTTGTAGGTACTTGTGGGTGCTTGTAGGTACTTGTGGGTGCTTGTAGGTACTTGTGGGTTCTTGTAGGTTCTTTTAGTTGCTTGTGGATACTTGTACGTGCTTGTGGGTACTTGTACGTGCTTGTGGGTACTTGTGGGTGCTTGTACGTGCTTGTGGGTACTTGTGGGTGCTTGTAGGTACTTGTGGGTGCTTGTAGGTACTTGTGGGTGCTTGTAGGTACTTGTGGGTGCTTGTAGGTGCTTGTGGGTACTTGTGGGTGCTTGTGGGTGCTTGTGGGTGCTTGTGGGTACTTGTGGGTACTTGTGGGTGCTTGTGGGTGCTTGTGGGTGCTTGTGGGTTCTTGTGGGTACTTGTGGGTTCTTGTGGGTACTTTTGGGTTCTTGTGGGTACTTTTGGGTTCTTGTGGGTACTTTTGGGTTCTTGTGGGTACTTGTGGGTTCTTGTGGGTACTTGTGGTTACTTGTGGGTACTTGTAGGTACTTGTGGGTACTTTTAGGTACTTTTAGGTACTTGTAGGTACTTGTGGGTACTTGTAGGTACTTGTGGGTGCTTGTAGGTACTTGTGGGTGCTTGTAGGTACTTGTGGGTGCTTGTAGGTACTTGTGGGTGCTTTTAGTTGCTTGTGGATACTTGTAGGTGCTTGTAGGTACTTGTGGGTGCTTGTAGGTGCTTGTGGATACTTGTAGGTGCTTGTAGGTGCTTGTGGGTGCTTTTAGTTGCTTGTGGGTGCTTTTAGTTGCTTGTGGATACTTGTAGGTGCTTGTAGGTACTTGTGGGTGCTTGTAGGTACTTGTGGGTACTTGTGGGTTCTTGTGGGTGTTTGTCGGTGCTTGTGGGTACTTGTGGGTTCTTGTGGGTACTTGTGGGTTCTTGTGGGTACTTGTCGGTGCTTGTGGGTACTTGTGGGTACTTCCCACGGGTGCTTCTGGGTGCTTGCCCCGGGTGCTTGTAGGTACCTGCCCCGGGTGCTTGTAGGTACCTGCCCCGGGTGCTTGTAGGTACCTGCCCGGGTGATTGTAGGTACTTGCCCGGGTGATTGTAGGTACTTGCTCAGGGTGTCTTGTAGGTACTTGCTCCGGGTGCTTGTAGGTACTTGCTCCGGGTGCTTGTGGTACTTGCTCCGGGTGCTTGTAGGTACTTGCTCCGGGTGCTTGTAGGTACTTGCTCCGGGTGCTTGTAGGTACTTGCTCCGGGTGCTTGTAGGTACTTGCTCCGGGTGCTTGTAGGTACTTGCTCCGGGTGCTTGTAGGTACTTGCTCCGGGTGCTTGTAGGTACTTGCTCCGGGTGCTTGTAGGTACTTGCTCCGGGTGCTTGTAGGTACTTGCTCCGGGTGCTTGTAGGTACTTGCTCCGGTGCTTGTAGGTACTTGCTCCGGGTGCTTGTAGGTACTTGCCCGGGTGATTGTAGGTACTTGCTCCGGGTGCTTGTAGGTACTTGCTCCGGGTGCTTGTAGGTACTTGCTCCGGGTGCTTGTAGGTACTTGCTCCGGGTGCTTGTAGGTACTTGCTCCGGGTGCTTGTAGGTACTTGCTCCGGGTGCTTGTAGGTACTTGCTCCGGGTGCTTGTAGGTACTTGCTCCGGGTGCTTGTAGGTACTTGCTCCGGGTGCTTGTAGGTACTTGCTCCGGGTGCTTGTAGGTACTTGTGAGTGCTTCTAGGTACTTTGCCTCCACCATAGGATTAACATTACACTAAATTTTGTAAGCTCGTAACTCTGGTTATATTAGGGATACGGGGATATCCTTTGATTATGTTATAGTCCTATTTGCCCCTTCCCTCCTTCGTTAACATTTGCTCCATAGGATACTCCATATACGGGAAAAACCTGGAAAACTCAGGGAAGTATATGGGGAAAAGCCTGGAAATCTCTGGGAAATTTGTTTTCCAAAAGTTTTATGAGCTTGTTATGGAACATATGTTATAAACTCATGGTTTTAGTTATATAAAGTTTTACCAAGAAGCGATATCTAGTTTACTAGGGAGAAGGTATAAGATGCCTAAGTATTCGCGTGATAAAGTCCCTGTCCCACTTTCAAAATACAAGGGCGGACGTAAAAGGAGGCCGGGCTATTTCGCCTCTCCTGAGTCGGAAAATACGTAGTTTTCGTCATTCGTGTCGCGTTTACGTGAGTTTTCTGGCCCGTGACCAAATAAGCATTTTCTAAACTGGATATTAGGCCAGCGACTTTCCTGACTTGGAATAAATAAACTGGTCCGTGACCATTGACCAGATCACGTCGTCTGCTAAACAAAAGAAGTGGATAATTAAAATATTAGAATTATAATGTGTGGAGTCTGATTACCCTTGAACTTTCTTAGTAGTCTCGTGGACCACTGACCCCCCCCCCCCCTCCGATTTAATTTTTGAACTGGACCAGGCAATTTTTAAACTGGTCATTTGCCCTGTGTCACCGCCCTATTTCCCACGCTGGCGCGAGTTGCTTTGCGTTGTCGAGTGCGTGATGGAGTTGGCTATGCCTGGAGTCCCAACCTTGAAGGAGAGAGGAATGGAGTGGAAACCCCCATACCTATAGCGTTGCTTGTGTACCCCACCTACGGCACCATTGTCCTCCCAGCATCCTCAGCGGTTAGGTAGGGTCGTACTGGACGAAATTGTAAAGGGCGCTCCCTCTATCTTCAAAATAGAAGCTAGTTCTCATACAAATAAAATGGCGCTACGCGGCAGCACTTAGCAATCGCCTACCGAAGGGTAGGGTCGTGCGCAAGGTACATTGGGAGAGATACGGTGCCGCAGGTCGCCCATCATCATTTCCAATCCATCTCAACTCCCTTATCCCTGTCCCAACCCCCGAGACTTTCAACCACTAGCATAGCCCACTCAATCACGCTCTCTTTTCCCCGGCTACATATTTTGAAGATGGCACTTTATAGGCGTATTAACAATCTGGGATCATCTTTGTGAAATTTTAGGGTAGCCCTGACTTTATTTTGCTTAAGGTTTTAAGCTTAATATCAAACAGTTTGAAATTGACAATCTCGGATCGTCTTTATGAAGTTTTAAGGATATCTGAATATCATATTGGGCTTATTACAATTTTGAGCTAAATGTTAAACGGACATAAATCAGCATTTTTAAAAATTTTGTAAAATTGTCAATTTGGTCCTATTTCTGGAATTTCTAGCAGGGTTGGCAAAAATTGAGTTTTTTTTAAAAAAAACAAAAGTTGTGTTTTTTATTGTTTAAAACACGATTTGTTTTTTTAAACTGTTTTTTAAACAAGTAGAAAAAAACAGTAAAAAACACAAAAAAAACCTAGTTTTAAACATGTTTAAAATCACTCTTGCAGATCTAAAAGTCAAATATATTATACATCGCGGCTCTCCATTTAAGCCACTACTCCTGCTAGCGCAAGGCGCTTATTTTCACAGCCTGCTTGATTAAACAAAATGGTCTTGGTTTGGACCAAGACAGAAAAAACAAACGATGAGAGTGACGTTTGTCAATTGACTGAAGATCCGACATTGCGATTTTTCTTTATTTATATTAATTTATTCCTTAATCACAATTTAATTCAATCAACTTATTTAATTGTTAATCGATTTATTCCCTCCAAATTAATTGAAAAATAACATATTTGAGCTTTTTCAAGAACAAATTAGATTTTCCGAAATTATTTTATGAAATTAATTATTTTGAAGGAAGTGCGTGTTAAGCGATCAATACAGAATATGTGAAATATTCTACTGACTGTTTAAAAAGAGCAAGAGCTCCTTAAATTTAGAATTTCAAGGTGTAAGAAATTGTCCGTGTGGAATTAGAACCAGGGACCACTTGAACCCAAATCGAGTATCATACAGCTTGACCAACAGACCACGAAAACGTATTGAGAAAAAAAACACGAAAAGACGAAATCAAGAGCTCCTAAAATTTAGAATTTGAAGGTGTAAGAAAGGGTCCTTGCCAGGGTTGGCAAAAATGTGGTAAAAAAGTTGTGTTTTTATTGTTTAAAACACGATTTAAAAGTAGATTTTCAGGAAACATTTTATCATGAAATTAATTATTTAAAAGGGGTACGTGTTGAGGGATCTATTTTGAATATTTGAAATGTTCTACTGACTGTTTAAAAAGAGCAAGAGATCTTTTCAAAACGAAAATGTAATTTTTAATAGCGCATACAAAATGAGGGTGATGGGTAAAATTGTTCATTTAACCCCAAATGTCCAAATGCTTGATTTCTTTTGTGGCCACTATTAAGGAATTTTCGCTTCCATACTGCAGAGTTTCTTGGTCAGAACTCATACATTTGAAACTTCACCACCGCTTTCTACTTTGTAGGCGCTTCATGTTTTCCGTTTACGCACTAAGCGTATTAATTTTAGCACTGTCAAGGGCCTGGCTTTAAATATTACGCGTAATCACTTTAGAACAGTAAAATGTACCAACAGTGTAGAAAAACGTTGTTCCTTTACCATAGGTAGACGACAAAATAAGTTATTCTTAATCAAATTATTTAATATCAGTCTTCAATACAGATTGGTAACGGATAAATCAACTGGAAGGGTTTCCAAACAATTAAACACTCATATGAAACAGTCAAATTATTGCAAGGTTTTGACTGAAGCTTATTATTTCTATTATTATTCTATTATTTTCGCTCATTTTCAAACAAAACGAGTTTAAAATATTCGATATTCCTTACCATAAAAAACATGTTTTAAACTGTTTGTTTAAAACGTTTTAAACAAATTAATGTTTTTTTTCATGGCTGTTTAAAACAAGTTTTAAACCAAAGTTTAAAACAATTTGTTTAAAACTTGCCAACCCTGATTTCTAGGGGGGCGCCTCGCGTTTTAATAAATGATTGTAAAAAAATTGTATTACGTTAATTACAATAAGAATACATACTTTTATTGATTTACGTTTTTTTTTTTGAAGTATCATTATAAATAAATGTTTGATTGAGATAAAGTTATGGTCCCCTTTATATATATTTCTGCTTAGTGCAGATTTTGAATGTGTAAAACAGTTTCTTAACATTCTTAATTAAAATGAAGACTGAAGGAACAGATATTAATCAAAAATGTCTTGATTAGAATCAAGACCTAAAAAGTATCGATAAGACTGAGGTTATCACTTGTCTGAAGGATCAGATATTAATTTTTCTTTTTAATTGAAACTTAAATGCATGCTTAAGAAAAAACAACGTTCCATTACCGTTTTCCGTTGAAATAAATTATTTTACTGGTAATCAATTTCAAAAATTTACTTATCTCGGCTTTTCGACCACAATTCCATTCCCCGAAAACATTTTATCATTACATTAATTACTTTTAGGAGATAACGTGTCAAAATTATCTATAAAACAATAAAAAACTGTAATAGCGGTCTGTTTAGCCATGACAACAACCTTTTAAAAGTTACAAGGACTATATAACCCTTTCGAGACTAACATGATCTGAGAAAACTATAGCTTAACCTGCTACTAGTACGACCAGGGAGAACTGATTTAAACTGGAGTTGAAATTTCATCATGTGCGACCTGCGGCCCAGAAACTCTCCCATAGTCCCAGTGTGTGTAGATTATAATTTTTTCGCTGTTAACTGCCAAAATCAATCTTTCTAGGTAGTGCCGTCTCCTCACTTGAATTTTTCATGATATATTAAGGTTTGAACGAACAAAATTCTAAATTACTATTTTCACTACCATGTCCCTCTGCTACCTTGAAGCAAACTTTCCTCTCTTTTTGCTGCTCATTACCGGTGCCATTCCCTTGATTTTCTGTTCGTTATAACTACTATGATGAGTTTATTTATTTCAAACCAAAATATAAAAAAATGGATTATTTTTCCTTTTGTGCTACTTAGAATTTACAAATGTATATAACGTTGTGCCGTGACATATCAAATAGTCTCTAACCATTGTTAGAAACTAGAGAGAGAAATTGGGCAGTAACACCGATAATGCCCTGAACTATGAGAAAAAACAATACGACGGTTGACTATAGTACACTTGATATTACATCATTTTGCAAAACCGCGAGTAAAAATCTTACTGTCCCTATTGAATTTGGCGCCATTGGTTTAAGAATAATTAAAATGTTCCACTGCGAAGCGTGCCGGTCACGAATGGGGATGTAACGTCTTTAGCAACCTTTTAAAACGCAAAACCATACACGTACTCTCCCAAAAGTAATTAATGTAATGATAAAATGTTTTCGGGGAATGGAATTGTGGTCGAAAAGCCGAGATAAGTAAATTTTTGAAATTGATTACCAGTAAAATAATTTATTTCAACGGAAAACGGTAATGGAACGTTGTTTTTTCTTAAGCATGCATTTAAGTTTCAATTAAAAAGAAAAATTAATATCTGATCCTTCAGACAAGTGATAACCTCAGTCTTATCGATACTTTTTAGGTCTTGATTCTAATCAAGACATTTTTGATTAATAATATCTGGTACCAGTCGCCACTTTGGCTCTATAATATCTGGTACCAGTCGCCACTTTGGCTCTATAGTATCTGGTACCAGTCGCCACTTTGGCTCTATAGTATCTGGTACCAGTCGCCACTTTGGCTCTATAATATCTGGTACCAGTCGCCACTTTGGCTCTATAATATCTGGTACCAGTCGCCACTTTGGCTCTATAGTATCTGTTACCAGTCGCCACTTTGCTCTATAATATCTGGTACCAGTCGTCACTTTGCCTCTATAAAATCTGGTACCTTTCGCCACTTTGGCTCTAAAATATCTGGTACCTGTCGCCACTTTAGCTTTATAATATCTGGTACCTGTCGCCACTTTGGCTCTATAATATCTGGTACCAGTCGCCACTTTGGCTCTATAATATCTGGTACCAGTCGCCACTTTGGCTCTATAATATCTGGTACCAGTCGCCACTTTGGCTCTATAATATCTGGTACCTGTCGCCACTTTGGCTCTATAATATCTGGTACCAGTCGCCACTTTGGCTCTATAATATCTGGTACCAGTCGCCACTTTGGCTCTATAGTATCTGTTACCAGTCGCCACTTTGCTCTATAATATCTGGTACCAGTCGCCACTTTGGCTCTATAATATCTGGTACCTGTCGCCACTTTGGCTCTATAATATCTGGTACCTGTCGCCACTTTGGCTCTATAATATCTGGTACCAGTCGCCACTTTGGCTCTATAATATCTGGTACCTGTCGCCACTTTGGCTCTATAATATCTGGTACCAGTCGCCACTTTGGCTCTATAATATCTGGTACCTGTCGCCACTTTGGCTCTATAATATCTGGTACCTGTCGCCACTTTGGCTCTATAATATCTGGTACCAGTCGCCACTTTGGCTTTATAATATATGGTACCTGTCGCCACTTTGGCTTTATAATATATGGTACCTGTCGCCACTTTGGCTCTATAATATCTGGTACCTGTCGCCACTTTGGCTCTATAATATCTGGTACCTGTCGCCACTTTGGCTCTATAATATCTGGTACCAGTCGCCACTTTGGCTCTATAATATCTGGTACCTGTCGCCACTTTGGCTCTATAATATCTGGTACCAGTCGCCACTTTGGCTTTATAATATATGGTACCTGTCGCCACTTTGGCTCTATAATATCTGGTACCAGTCGCCACTTTGGCTTATAATATATGGTACCTGTCGACACTTTGGCTCTATAATATCTGGTACCAGTCGCCACTTTGCCTCTATAATATCTGGTACCAGTCGCCACTTTGGCTCTATAATATCTGGTACCTGTCGCCACTTTGCTCTAAAATATCTGGTACCTGTCGCCACTTTGGCTCTATAATATCTGGTACCAGTCGCCACTTTGGCTCTATAATATCTGGTACCTGTCGCCACTTTGGCTCTATAATATCTGGTACCTGTCGCCACTTTGGCTCTATAATATCTGGTACCAGTCGCCATTTGGCTCTATAATATATGGTACTGTCGCCACTTTGCTCTATAATATCTGGTACCGTCGCCACTTGGCTCTATAATATCTGGTACCGTCGCCACTTTGGCTCTATAATATCTGGTACCAGTCGCCACTTTGGCTCTATATATATCTGGTACCTGTCGCCACTTTGGCTCTATAATATCTGGTACCTGTCGCCACTTTGGCTCTATAATATCTGGTACCAGTCGCCACTTTGGCTTATAATATATGGTACCTGTCGCCACTTTGGCTCTATAATATCTGGTACCAGTCGCCACTTTGGCTCTAAAAATTGGTAACCTGTCGCCACTTTGGCTCTATAATATCTGGTACCTGTCGCCACTTTGGCTCTATAATATCTGGTATCTGTCGCCACTTTGGCTCTAATAATATGGTACCAGTCGCCACTTTGGCTCTATAATATCTGGGTACCAGTCGCCACTTTGGTCTATAATATCTGGTACCAGTCGCCACTTGGCTCTATAATATCTGGTACCTGTCGCCACTTTGGCTCTATAATATCTGGTACCAGTCGCCACTTGGCTCTATAATAATGGTACAGTCGCCACTTTGGCTCTAAAATATCTGGTACCAGTCGCCACTTTGGCTCGACAATACCTGGTACCAGTCGCCACTTTGCCTCTATAATATCTGGTACCCTTCGCCACTTTGGCTCTATAATATCTGGTACTGTCGCCACTTTGGCTCTATAATATCTGGTACCAGTCGCCACTTTGGCTCTATAATATCTGGTACCAGTCGCCACTTTGGCTCTATAATATCTGGTACCAGTCGCCACTTTGGCTCTATATATCTGGTACCAGTCGCCACTTTGGCTCTATAATATCTGGTACCAGTCGCCAT
>JAEQBA010004956.1:0-27515 GCA_019434445.1 Phalangium opilio
GTTTCTTTGGTCGACCAATCGGGCCATTACCTTAATATTACAATATATAATTTTTAATTTCTCTAAATGACGTCAAAATTTAATCAATTGTTTTTGTTCATTGAATGAATTGAGAAGGGATTACGTTAGAAATTATATTCTAATTTGCTTCAAGGAGATTCATAAATGTTACGCGAGTTTCCAATAGTATCCCACATTTTTATTTCCCTTTGGTAATACACTAAGTTACCTCCACCTCTAAGTCAAGTGCATATTTACAGTTACGGACCTCGCGGTGTGGTAACCTTTGATAAAAACGTAATAATTTGCAATTTGAACAACCCCATAACATTGCGTTGCAAGCTCTAATACATACATTCCTTACGCGATAGCTACCACAGAGCAACATCTTTCGGTTAAGCCCTGGCTATAGTCCGCTTAATATAGCAGGAATCCCTTTTATGAAAAGTTCCGGGTGGTAACAGCGAGAAGCCTTAGAGGGGTGTCCGTTACTTCCATAAAACAGGGCTTGACACGAGAAAATGCAGTGCAATCAAAAATCATATAGATAAAAACCGAAAGTATACTTCGCTCACAGTAGTTTGGCTGTAGACGCCATGTAAAATGTGAAGAAAAATAGGGATGCAACGATTCGTAATTTTCGGAATCGGCCGATTCGATGCATCGGTCTCTAAAAAATCGGCTTCGGCCGATTAATCGGCCGAAGCCTCAAGGTTATACGTTTTAGGCATTAGTATAGATGCTACTTGTCAAAAATGTCTAAGGACAATAATCTATCTGGTTTGGTTTCCGAGATACCAGTTCATTTAGTTCAACACACATTTTGTCCCTTCTTCTGCTACAACTTGTTTTGATTAGTTCTTTCTTTGCATTCCGGATAGGAAAAAATAATTTTAAAAGTGAGTTTTAAGTTTCATTTCCTAAAAAAAAACCCCTTTCCTTTCTCATCCTTTTAAAAACAAGAAGTAGCATTCAAGACTTCAAGTATTATGTAAACAAGGGACTGCAGGAATACACGCTAGAGACAATGACACCAAACAATTAGAGGGATAGCTGACAATAATAAAATCCAGACTGTGATAGAGCGACATTGTTTGTGGAACGGGTGGGAACAAAGAGAAATACCAAGAGGAGCAAAAAGTCTAGCCTTCCACAGGGCTTTTGAAAAGCCCCGGACACGGTTTTGAGTAACTAGATCCGGTTTTTGTTTAGTGGCTAAGCCTTTTATTGGTTAAATTATGTCGGCTGCTTATTTTTGGTGGTGGCAAAGGTTGATCTCTGGTTTGACCGTTGACGTACAAAGGTAATTTTTAAGTAGACGACCGGTCACGTGAACAACCGGAACTTGTTTCTCAAAATCAGTCCCGGTCCCTATTTACAAAGTTACCACTCCTCTTGGTATATTCTCTTTGGTGGGAAGTAGCAGTGAGCACAAATCGAAAGGAGAGTCAAGATAGAAGGCAAACTATAACGCCGACGGCCGGGCACCATGGCTCTCCCGCGCACCTACCTCGGCGCACAGCCGAGGAGTAAGACTTCACGTGATCCGTTGAGAAGGAAATTCAAAAAGGGTGGTAAACCCGAAAAATACGGTTAGAGGCTCACACTAGACTAGAGAGTGCGCCACGCTCTTAGAGAGCGACTGGTACTGGTAACGTTTTGAAAGGGGGGCTGACGGAGAATTTGGTTAAATTACGTTATTTGTTAAATGACAAACTTGTTAGTTCCTTTATACTAGCTCAAAAGATTAGATCTAACCAAAAAGAGTCGGCCGAAAAAAATCGGCCGATTACCTTGGAAAAATCGGCCGATTCGATTATTCGGCCAAGTGGCCGATTCTGGCCGAAGCCGATTCTTGGCCGATGCATCGTTGCATCCCTAGAAGAAAACGGCCCTTTCAAGTCTCAACCTCTGCTGGAACCAACCAACCAATCAGAGAAGACATTTTGGGGGTCAAAGGTTTACAGAAAATAGTCTACTCTATTGTGGCGATCCAAACGTCAATCTTGGTACTAGAACTTGCGTCTGCTACTATAGAGGCCTATTCAGGCGTACTCCCTGTGCTACGGTCGTGAATGTAATCATACTCAGAGGGGGTGGGTAGAAACTTTTCTGAGAGATAAAGAGAGTTTCTCATATTTCACGGCGCGAGCTAGCGTCAATGAAGTATACTTTTTGTTTTTGTCTATGAATGTTTGGTACAATGACTGCAATGCAATTGAAACCAGATGAAAAACCGTGGCATGTTAAGGCCTTTATTAAAGAACGCAGTGGCTCTAGATATGTTAGGTCGGTCTCTCATCCGCTACACATACATCCGTTCGGAAATGAAAAAGTGCCTTTTCAATAAGAGCTGCGTTGGTTATTCGCGGTTAGACCGTCATCCCTTACGTTTTATCCATCTCCATCTCTTACAGGACATTTTCTAATACAGGATTTTAGTCTCCCCGCAGCATCTTCCATACGAGCTAAGTTCTGATCATTTCGGTAGGTTTTCGTTATAGACTGAGTAGACCAGGAACCAACCATAAAGTGCCAGTGACTCAACTTTCTCAGTATTAATACCAAATGCAAATAAAAATGACAGGAGGAATTGCTTCGCTGGTATGCTGGCAAACAGATCTCGAGCTACGGACACTTTAAACGTCAGCTTCAAAAATGGACTGGTGGCATTTTAAGCGGGAAACTCGGGCGTATAACTTCATCATAAAAATCATAAAAGAAGATAGAAAACGAGGCTAAAGATTGGTGCGCAACGCCCGAGGGGGTAGAAAGAAAAATTTACATCTCTTTTGACCAAAGGACGTTGAGCGACCACAGTGGGGTTTTCCAGAAGGAGCTAGGTGACGGGAAAGTCCGAGCTAGTTTGTGAAACTCAAAATGGAAGAGGAAACCCGAAAGGAAGAGACCTAGTTTACGTGGCCGAGGCCTTTTTTCCCGCAAAAAGGGATGGTGGTTTTTATTGGGCGTCAGCTCTTGAGGAAGATGGATAACTCTCTGATCTGACACCTTACGCTTCTCCCATACCACACCCCCTCCCTCCCTTAAACTTCCATCTTTTCTAGGAGTAAAATAGATACCTGATCTTAAGGAGGATCTAGGTGTAGACTGACTATCTGATTAAATACCTGAAAATTTAGCGACTATTAGGATTGGCTTTGTTAAACAGAAAATACGACTCACGAAACTTCAACATATAAGTTCGAGCTAAATTACCAAAACAATGTGAACTTCTCTGACATTTATGGCAAACTTGAAATTCCCAGACATCCATATGCAAATTCGGTATCAACTATTTTCAAATTCCAGTTATACCTGGTATTCCTAATATCATTTAAAACATTCCTGAATCGGACGCATTTTCAATTTTAGGTGCGTGGTTTAGATCCACAGAAATCACATAGTTCAACCCAGGTCACACACTGTACCCTCTATGATCTACCTGTTTTTCATTTATAAAAATCCTGGTTGCACATCAATGTTTCTTCTATCTCTTCTTCAGTAGGAAATCCAATTTTCAAAGGAATAGAAAGCTTAAAGGACTTGGGTATAGAGATAATTCAAAGCTGCTTGTTGCACGTTTTCTTGCCTTATTCTTTATCCCGTAGTTTTTTGCTTTTTTTTTTTTTTTTGCTCAAAGAAGCTGATACCGAATGATTTATATACAAAGGACTATAACGTCAAGTCCCCAATCTCTATATTTACGCTGTTTTAAACTTTATACACAATATTTATCAAAAACTATCGAGAATCGTTAGATGGCGGAAACCTTGCGATGCCATTTTTAAAGGAAGTAATTGATAACAAAAAGTATGACATTTATTCTAAAAACAATGTCCCTGGTACACAGGTAGTTCCAGAAAAGGGGTAATTAAGGGACCGAAATATAGTTACATTGTTCTATGGGCTGTCAATTTCGAGTCACATCCATGCAGTCTTTTTAATCTAAAATAACACCTACAACTCTCAACATAAGCTCATGTCAAATAACATCCATTTTCTAGTGTACTACGAATTCGGTTTTGTTACACGTACTGCATAAGTCCATGGGCCACTAATCTATAATATGTTACTTATGTCTTTCCCCCAATATGATAAAACAGAGTTCAGAAAGGGGGGGGGGGGTATTTTCTTATAGGCTTAATATGCTTGGGCAAGATAGATAGCTTTGTTTTCGACACAGGGGACCTATAGAGCGGAATCATGTTGCACGCTTAATTTAGTTATTCTCTTCCATACCGTCTACCGTCTTTCTATAAGAAGTTTATATAGATCTTTTTCGGTGTATAAACCTTTATTGATCTAAAATTTCCTCTATTAATTTTCAATGGTATATAGTTCCGCCACGGATCGACGAAGAACAGACCAGTTCTGACACCGAGATAAGGGAAGGTGGTGACGTTAGTTTGAGGTGTACCGCCAAAGGTTTTCCCGAGCCTGAAATCAAATGGAGGCGTGAAGACGGCCAAGAAATCACAGTTGGAAAGAAGAAAGGTGAGATTTACGAGGAACAAGAAGTGATATCTAGTTTATTCAGGGAGAAGGTATAAATTCGCCACATTTCCAGCTTTATCTCCAGTCTAAACGTAGGTCCGGAGTTAATCCCCGCCTCTAAATTACAACCACCATCTCATTGGTTCTTGAAAACTCACGTCAGTGCGACACGAATGACGAAAATTACGTATTTTCCGATTGAAGAGAGGCGAAATAGCCCGGCCTCCTTTTACGTCCCCCCTTGTATTTTGAAAGGGGAACTGGGACTATGGCGCGCGAATACTTAGGCATCTTATACTTTCTCCCTAATAAACTAGATATCACTTCTTGCAAGGAACTTAAGGATAATACGATATCAGTATTTAATAACATTTTAACTTCTTTCCTTTTAGCGGCCATGCTTGTTGGAAACTACCTCAACATCAGCAAAGTCAGTCGCTTACACACTGGGGCCTATTTGTGCATAGCTGCCAATGGAATACCACCTTCAGTCAGCAAGAGGATAGTCCTTACTGTCAATTGTAAGTATCTTTACAATGTCATACAGGGTGTGCCAAAACAAGGCTAATTATAGAACCAAAGTACAGTGGGAATGCTCCATGGACAATAAATTTTGAGTCGAAAACGTAACTTCTATCACATTTTGTCCAAGGTCAAAGTGTTTGAAGTTGGCGTGCTTGCGTGGCTCGGTACATTCCGCGTGAGATGGACCTTACCATAGATCATCCATTAACTGGAACAACAGAGTTGAGAATGCGTCGTCCAGAAGCGGGACACTGGGGATGAAAAGACGCTGGGGAAGGGTGGGGCTAAGTCAGGATAGAGAGACCGCTAAAGGAGGCGGGGTTTATCGTAAATGCGATCGTTGTTTAATAATTAGCAATGGCCACCTTCAACACTAATACTACGCTCGTGCATGGGGTTTAGTTGAACCAGAAATAACACAATAGACAATAGTATGACGAAATTCTTAATTTAGAGTGACCTTGCCATACCATGCGAAAAAATACAGACCATAATTGTCTAAGGTCCTAGGCGAACCAGGCCAGTTAACTAAACCCCTTGACTATGAGAGCATCTAGTGACACTTGTTTAAACTAAGCCACAGCCGAGACCCTGGGTGACCCTTGACACGTCTTTCTTCATCGATACACTGAGATGAATAAATGTCGGGTTACTTATTGTGATTGAATTACTTTTAGCTAAAGAGGAGGGGGTAGCCAGGATTGAGGAAAGATAGTTCTCCTGGTCGACATTAAGAGCGAGTTGGTAATGGGTCCGAAATGAGCCATTAGGGTTTAACGACCTGAAGCGCCAGCGACGCGGCCACTCTTAATGGCTAATTTCAAGACGAATGAGGGAAACCTATTCCGCTGGAAAGTGCTGAAAACTGATAGAAAACCATAAATACCAAACTATAAAACCCCTTCTGACCCTTACGCCCCCCCTTGATGTTACCCCAACGCTCTTAATATCGGACCTGGTATAAATTAAATGAAATTAAAAAAAAACAACACCCTTAACTTCTGCAAAATAATCTCTTTAATTATGACTGTGGGATACGAAATAATTTAATCGCTTTTAGTGTTCCGGCTTTTTCTTTTAATTTAGACGCATTAATTTCCGTTTTTAAAGACAACACGCAACCATACATATTTGTGGGTTATGAACTTTGTTATTTTATAGATGTGCACTAAGCTTAGGGGAATATATTAATTTATTTCCACCCCGGTGAACCTACCATTAAAATAATTAATGAAAGTGACCTTGATATACCACAACAAAAAAAAATACAGACGGTAATTTTTATAATGAAAGTTGAATGTGTTCTTTAATTTTGGTTAATTAGATTATACTCGTTATCCTAACGTTTTTTTTTTAATTGGGGGGATGTTGAATGTTTTTATTATTCAAAGATTATGAAGAGAACATAACAACACCGTAATTAACAGTTATTTTATAGTCTCTTTATAGAGTTTTTAGGGGGTTCTGCAGTATGTTGCCCTTATTGAAATTACCACCTTATGTTACAGGCACACGTACCCCAGTCCCAAACTAACTTCCTCTCATTTAAATTTGCAGTTGATAGAACTGGAGATGAATAAGTACAAGAGTTTATAACATAAAGGTTACTAAGAGCGATGCTTTATGCTGTGAACGGCATTGATTCCCTTTTATAGTATACATGGGGTTGATAAAATGTTCCCACTCTTCAAGTTTTAGAGGCGTCTAAAACAGCACCACCTATCGTCACTTAGCGAAAACATGTGATACGTTTCACATTTCTTCCCCCCAAAAAATAGGAGTTTGACGTCATTTTAGGCCTATTGACGCTACTCGGTCTATAGATACTCCTACTTTTTATTTATTTAGCTTCCGCGGACAAAAAAGATTTAAAATTCCGCATGAGTGCGCTGCATTCGTAGTGATAGAAAAATTCATCGCCAACGCCGAGCTGATAGAGGCTTCTGATGTATACTTTGGTTTTGGTTATAAGCTCCTGATATATGGGGTAATTTAATTGAGAAAAGTTATAGTAGAGTAGAATTGTACATTTTACTCAAAACCCAGTATGTAACTACATTAAAGAAATTTTTACTGAAATGAGAATGGGGATATAAAGAAAATTCCAACAATTCGCTAAAATGACTTTGATCTCGGTCCAAAAAAAAAAAAGAAAAGGCTCATCTCCATATCCATGAACTTAACTTACAAAATACCCTTATAGAAGTAGAATAATAATAAAAAAATGGCGGTTGAATATCTTTCAACAATGTAGATGTAGTACGTATACGACGACGTCTATTGAAGAGATATGTACGGTCTATATAGTAATAACCAACCCAAAAGGATTCCATTCTTTTGGAGAAGTCGTTAATATTCATTTGGATCCCGAGGCACTTTTCCAAGCAGTTCCCCCATTTTTATTTGCTCTCGGTTTCATATCTAAGTTGCAGTCTTGGTTAGCTGTAGTTGGAGATCAGCTTGAATTTTCAGCACGTAGCTCGCCCTCTTATCTTTAACAGGTTCAGCTTTTTAGTGTGTGTGTGTGTGTTAAGACTTGGGCCTAATTATCTACGTGCTGAAATGTTTTAAACTTAAGATACAATTTTTCGCGGAAGTAGTTCTTCAAAGAGATATTATATAAGTTATATTTAAAATAATTTTACTAAGAGGGAGGGTGAAATTCAAAATTGAGTGATTTTTATCGATTCTTTTATTACTTAGCCAAGAAGTGATATATCTAGTTTATTAGGGAGAAGGTGTAAGATGTCTAAGTATTCGCTCGCCAAAGTCCCAGTCCCCCTTTCAAAATACAAGGGGGGGGGGTGTAAAAGTAGGCCGGGCTATTTCGCCTCTCCTCAGTCGGAAAATACGTAATTTTCGTCATTCGCGTCGCGCTGACGTGAGTTTTCAAAAACCAATGAGATACTGGTTGTAATTTAGAGGCGGGGATTAACTCCGGACCTACGTTTGGACTGGAGATAAAGCTAGAAATGTGGCGAATTCATACCTTCTACCTAATAAACTAGATATCACTTCTTGACCTAGCGAAACATCCAGGAAATAATTTTAAAAATTCGAATTAGTTTGATTATTTTAAGGATAAATTGAAATTAGCACCTCCGACCAATCGCGTGAAGCCCTGCCTTCTTGATAACAAAATATACGTGGCACGCTCGATATCTCGCGCCACGTTTGTCACATTATTATCAAATATTTCGTAAAATATTAACTTAAGCAAAACAGGCCAAGACCACATTGACTTTATTATTATTACGAAAACGTTAATTTCATTCATTAAAAAATTTAATGTCTTTTCGAGTAACCTTTAGGGAATACACCTAAAGATGAAACGGAAGTAAAAAAAAAAGGAAGTAGGGATATGATCAACTTCCGTCTGGCCGTAATGGCTACTTATACGACTCCCACAAGAACTATTAGCTCTCCATAAAGAAAAATAAAAAGAAATTTTCAAGAGAAAAAAAAACAGATAAAAGAAAATCTCCAGTTTTCAGAACTATTTGCATTTATATTACACGCATCACGGATCGGAAGAAGTTAGCTATATCCGTTGTTCAGGCGCTATTGAGTCACACTACTTTTATTCTTACGCGTTTTAACATCGGGTGTTACTACGCCGCGGCTTTCCTTATTTTCTCAATCGCGGTTACGCCAGCGACTAAAAGCCAATCTCGAACGTAGGCTCGAAGAATATCGGACGGTGGAACTATTTAGGTTGATGGGTAAAAAATCAATAAATTGGGCGACGTAACATTTGAACAAAATACGTCTCAATGATTGGGTGGTTTACACATGCACGCAGCTTCCGCCTACTTAAACAGTTTATGTAATTGTAGTGGAAATTTATTTTGTTAAAAGGACCAATGAATAGCACGCTTCATTGGGAAAGGGTAAACGATAAAAAATAGAGTTTGGTGTATTGAACACCTTGTTGTTCCTCAGAAAGAACATTGATGGGTTGTGAACGACAAAGACGTAAATTAATAAGCTACAAACAACACGGACTGGCAAATTTAGTGGACTGCATGGTAACTTTGAAGCGTCCATATACCGTCCCGTAACGAAATGAAGGACAATTTTCCCCATTTCTGTAAACTGCGATTGCGAACACGTTTGTTCCGATTTACCAACTGCAAACGCGACGACACACACACACACAGAGTTAACGTCTAGTGCAATACCTCTCAGAGACGTCATCGTCACTTGAAGAGGTAAAACTAAAGCCTAGAACATTTTTCAGGATAAATTTCTCCACTATGTATTTTTTAAAACAAAAACATTTCTCCCGTTTTTTTTTAAAGAAAAAATAAATGGCGGTCTGCATTTCCCTTAAGAGGCGATAGAAGAATAGCTTTTTATTTCAAACGCCCCCGAAAGCCCGAGGTAAAAAGGGTGGCCGCGGGGGGGGGAGAGGGTAGTGGAATGGCATAGTTCGGAGTGATTGGATTCCTTCCGGCTCATTTGGTAGCGAGCGAGCAATTACATCAATCCGCCCCAATTTTCCAAAAATCTATCGCAGCTCTTACCATATACAAGACTACGCGCACCGTTTCTACTCTCGCAGGGTTTCCAAATCTAGCTAGTTTCGCGGAATTTCCCATGGCTTTCCATGCAGGGCTGCACCAGCGCAGTTTTCTTAATTGACTAGGATTAACGTTGAAATTGCTTTCTCTCTCTCTCGAATTGGTTCGCCTTCTCTATTTCTACAATACGTAATTTAAACTAAAGAATTTTTGGCTGTATTGATACGGTTCTATTTTTAAATTTTATATGATCGTATAGTAATAATTACTGGTTGAGTTTTAAAATATGTTAGTTCTTGCTGGTACCCTGAATTTATTCAATAACACCAATATTCCTGTCTGGCATTACGTACCCTTTAGTCCACTCTCAAAGCGGTAGAAGGAGCCATATTTGCGCGCCACACGTGTGACGTAAATTTTATAACCAGTAAGAACGTAAGTTCATAAGATATGTTCCATAAGTTTGTCACTGGTTACAAACTGGAGCTTGTCATGAAGTGGCGTAGGTTCGAGGTAAAGCGACGCCTGCGGAGGCGCTGTCAAAGGCTTAGTAATGCAGCCTAAATAGGAAGATTGACTGCCAACCCGAGTGTAATTATTTCTCGCTTGTCGTTCTTGAACTAGCTCTTTTTAAGTCTCTAGTGTTAGGAAATATAAGTACGGTCATACTTATGTAACATATTATATTATAAATTTATGGTAAAAAGTAAACCTTGGTAATTGAGAGTGTCTTTCGAATTTTCTCGTAGCAGACGGTATAGCCCACTCGAATAGTACGCGTTATATCTTGGCCGAGCAGCTTATGTTCGTGAACGCGGTATTCGAGTTGGCTATGCTACCACTAAATATGCTCCTCTTATAGCCGAGTAAGAGGCGACCTAGGGTAAGCCTGTTAGTTATTCATGTTAGTGATTAAATTAATTCTAGAACTATGGGAAAATTACGGAATATATTGCTAAATTTGTACTATATGTAGTTACTAATTTAGATAGTACTTGTTGACTAGTGAAAGCAGTGTATTTCTTATTTTGTCGACAGTATCGAAACCTCAAAACCAAAAAAATTGTAATCCTAACTCAGTTAATTTACAAAAAACAACACATTCTTATATTGCCTCCGAGATTTCTTCTCAGCATAACTTTCCTTCAAAAATCATAATACACAAAATATTTTTTCAAAATATCTTGGCAAAGCGTAAATTTTGGATATACTACAAACGAGTATTTTTCTTCGTTATAACAGGGTTCATACGAAATTTCCAAGCCGGTATTTCTATTCAAGATTAAAAAGAATACTTTTCCATGAATGTTTTTGCTAAGAGAGACAGGTAACGACAGTCCACCGATACCGATACTAAACCACTAAACCAGGTGTTGTGTTGAGCACCTTGATTTCATTAGACGCTACATTGATGGGTATGTGGATAACAATGACGTAAACGTTCAAACAATAAGGGCTAAATTTGATGGACTGGTAACTTCAAACCATTATCTAACGTCTTTGCGTCCACATACCGTTCTATCAATGTTCCTTCTTAAACCAATATGAAGCATACGATAATGTGACCAAAAAAAATTAATTTACCGATATCAATAGATTCAAGAAAGTTTGCATAAATTAAGAACGCTACACGGTAGAATATTGTTCTATTCTAAAATATTTTCCATGTTGGTATACGAACCCTGTATAAAGTTCGGAGTTTGCGAAAAAGTCCTGTAGCCTACATTATACTGAAGGTAGGCTAAGGCTAAGGGTGGCTGAAGCGAACAGTAGTAAGTCGTCGGCCTACATTCCTAGTAAAGCTCGGGGTAGATTAGATCTGGGAATACATCTTCGTTTGAGAAAAGCAAAAAGGAGAGGAGGAGAAGAAGAAGAAGAGGCGAAGTTGGAAAGGCTTAGAGCTCCGTTTCTAATCCTCCTAAATTCCACGCCGTCAAAACTATTTCTATCCTCTATACGTTGAGAGTTTTATATCAAAATGGAGTAGGGAAGAAAGACAAAACAAGTTGGTTTAAGACACACATACACGGGTTAGCTTGTTCGAAGTTTAAATATTAAACAGACATCGGTGAAGAGAACTTTACAGGGCTTTGGTGCGTCAAGAAGCGCCGCTAAAGTCAATGCGAGTTGGTTAGCCTCCCTCGTATTGTGAACTCTGGCTCCATCTGGCGTTGATTATAGGAGAGTTCGAAGGAATCCTTCTGACCCTGCGCGCTGGTTTCTCTACTATTAATTACAGAAATGGTCTATGACTAACTTACATAGAGTTTTTAGCAAATGTTGGTCCCGGTGGCACACCTAACATGCTAGCTGATCTTCTACTTATCATTTGCACCATGCGAAAGGCGGGAATTGATCAGAACTCGTTAACGTTACGTCGAGGGCGAAGCTAATACGTTTATGGGAGCATCTAGTGGTATTTGTCTAAATTAAACAACAAACGAGACTTGTTTTAAGTGACTGGGAACAGTTCAGAGTTTCCTGTCTGTAGAAACAAACACTAAAAAGTCTTCATTTGGCTCCACTCGTAACTGACCGTTTTTACAGTTTTGAAATTCAATAAAACCACATGCTGAATTAAGGTTTAATTATAAAGCTGTTACGGGTCTAGTTCTTAATAGGCTTAATGACTAAGGGGTTCGACACCGTTCCAGCCAACCTTGAGAAGTAATCAATTAACAAGTACCACATCATTTCTAAAAATTAACCTTAATTTCCCAAGTGTAACTAAATAATATCAACCATTCAGTGTAGTCAATCAAATTACGAAATTAATAAATTCTGACTGAAAAGCATTGAAACAAGAAATAACTTTCTTAAATAAATATAAGATTAACGTTTGAGAATGCGACATCCGTTTAAGTATCATTTCAATAGGGGGTACCACAATGCTAACCCTAAAAAATAAAGAGAGAAAAAAAGGAGTAAGAGGGAAAAAATCTTTTATACGGACGGACTTAAGTCGCTAGCGTCAGTTTGAAACTTTATTCTTACACCAACTCTCGGAGAAGACGACAAAATTGTTTAAAGACTCGTGAATTTTCAACAACTTTTTTTTTCATATGAAGAAGTATAACGCGGTACTTCTTCTCCGTCTAAGATTTAGCAGTGAGCTTTACAATGTCCATGGAGAGAGAAAAAACTAACGAACCGCGGCTAAAGCGGATCCAAAGGAATTTTTTTATCTCGAAAAACTCTGGGGTTGAAAGAGAGAATAATATAATGCAATTTAGGAAAAGAACAAAAGAAAAAAATCTTAATTAAGAAAAGAGAAAAAGGGTTTTTACAGTTAACGAAATATAGTAAGTTACGCTCATTTTGTACAACTACGGAGTAACGACGAAGAAAGAGCTATGCTAAACTACAGACCTATCAAACTGGGAGTTTAATAGGAAATTATTTTTTCCCTTTTTTTTCACAGTTGCTCCAATGATCTGGATTCCAAATCAATTGGTAGGAGCCCCGGTTGGTACTGATGTCCTGTTGGATTGCAACCTAGAGTCTCAACCGCGATCGGTGACATATTGGACGCGTGAAGGGGGTATAATGATCCTTTCTAACGCCAAGTACGACAGCGTCCTGATACAGGCGGGCATCTATAAAGTCCAAATGAGACTCAAAATCAAAAGTCTGAAGGCCGACGACTACGGTTCTTATACTTGCGTCGCCAAAAACTCTCTAGGAGAGACCGAAGGAACAATACGCCTTTACGGTAAGTAAATGTCCTGTTACGGAATAGGGGTTGCTTCATTTTGGTCAAATTTCAATCGCAGAGTAGATCAAAAATGTACATATTGTATTAGCATTCATATCCCTACGTAGAGAGAGAGAGAGCTTAGTTTATTTATTATTATTTATGAATGCAGAATAGATTGAAAAATAAAGGGTGTTCCAGAAAGGATGGTAGGAGGACCGAAGTACAGTGGGACTGTTCTATGGGGAATAAATTTTGAGTCGAAACTGACTTTTATGACATTTTGCCACAAGGGACAATCCCTAAACAAGTTACACTTTTCAGAATGTTAGTGACTCCCTTTAAAAGTTTAATTGTAGTACCTTAACGTAGCGGCACATGGTATGAACTCTAAGATTATGGATAGGGCGTCAAAGAAAATCAAGATATCTTTCTATAATTTTTACAATTTAGTTAAGGTATAGAGCTGATTTTATCTTTAATGGGAACATTCCCCTTCTTATGATTTCAGAGATTCCACCCCCGTCATCGACGTCAGCCTCTCACGATCCCATCCGTGCCAAATCTGAAAAGCTGCGCAATGGCTATTCCCAGAACGCCCTTTCAAAGCCAGAACAGAGACACGGTAAGAGTGGTAAGATCAAACATACCGCGCGCGCTGTTGCTCGCTTACATCTCTATGTATTGCACTTCATGTATTTTTTTTTCTTTCGAAGAAACACGCACTTGTCCCTAGTGACCTCTCACTTTCGTGTCGCAAAAAAACCACAAGGGTAATGGCTCGTTGCGCGTCTCAAGATCCTCACTTTCATCTCAGTTACCTTCTTCATAACTTTATGATATACCAAGTCCTGCCTCCTCGCATTTCTATAGGTTTCAAAGTCGCGAGCTAAGAGTGAGAATTATTTTTAGAAAAGAGCCATCTATTAGTTTAGATATAAATTATTATTCAACATAGACTTAATTTTAACAAGATGGTCCCGGCCATATTACAGTTTTTGCGCGGACAAATTGATCACACCAAAAACTGGGGAAGAAATGGGGATAGGCGCCCAGCCGCGATGGGACGGAACAAACGTTTCCTAGCCCAAAACTAAAAAGGAGTATAAATCAATTATTTTTGCGACACAAAGACCACATTAGGGAAAACATTTTGTTCCCCCAACGCGCGTCTATCTTTAACTTCTTATTAACTGTTTGTAATCGTCTTTCTGCATGGTGTAATTGGTTATATCGTTCTGGATCTTTTCTATCGCTTATAGACCTGTCATCGAGAGCGCCACAAGACACTCATATCACCGGGAAAACGCTTGAAGAGCGAACATATTGGCCTACCGAAAGAGATATTACAACTTCGTGTAAGCTTACTATTACTATTCAATCAGTAAAACATTCTAGCTAATAACAGAAGGGGATAATAGAAAAAGGATGACACTCTGTAGATCCTCTTAATGCTTTAGTTATGCAACATGATTCTTCCCAGGCTCACCCTTTTTGTTTGCTCTCCCGCTCATAAAACGTCAGACGGGCATCGCTCGGTGCAGGGTGAATTCTATAACTGTTTGGTACTAAATCCTCAACAATCAACCCACAAACCTTGATTGTCTTGACGTAGGACAAAAATCCACAAGCGCATATTGGCAAATAATTAAGCGCTAATAGAGTATTGATGAGGGAAATATTTATCGCGTATGCGATTCGGTTTAGTAATCTTGCTACAAATGTTAATCTGATGTTGGGAAGAATCATGTTACAATAACCCAGCTTTGTGGCACACTTCGTATAATATTCGTCCGCTAATATTCACTTTTCCTGCTTTTACTAAAAAGGTTTTTCATTAGAAATAAGTTAAACTGCCATAAATGTAAATGAAGATTTCGGCAGCAGTAGTCTATAGCATATTTCTAAATCTTTTAAATTAATTTTTAAATTTCAGTATCTGATCCTTCATGGGCGAATAGACCGCGAGTATCGTGCTTATACTTGATGGTACTGACATCTATTTTGTCTGTTTTGACTACATTATGACCAACTCGCCTAAACTGAAACAGCCTTGATCGATCGAAGCATGAGACAAAAACAAAATAAAACAAAAAAATTACCAAAGATGAAAATCTACATAAAAAAAGAGACAACTTGACTATACCAAACGTGTTTACAAATACAAACAAGTAAGAAGTAAAACATTTATAAACAATCGTGGATTAAAAAAAAATAAACAATCCATAAATAACGTAAAATAAAAGGCTATAGTTATAAAGATTTCGCCATTTATGCATATCCTATTCAATATACGTATATATCGATTAACAAATCGAATCGGTGGGTTATCATGAACTTTATGAAAACATTATAATATAATTTTCTTTTTTTTTTTGGTTTTATCAAAAAGTAGTATGGCTATTAAAATTATTTTAATTGTAGTCGTATATTAGTATTTATAATTTTACTACGTACAATTACCAAGAAATAAAATGAAGAAGGTTTGCCAATTTTATTAGTAAGAGGATTGGTGGTAATCCGGCCAAAGCTATTGTGCCAAGTGTATTTTTAAATGATGCACAAATACAAAGAATAAAAAAACCAAAAAATATTCATGAAAATATAGAGATGAGATGAAATGTTATTTCGAATATAATGAAATACCCCACATGTAACTTAAAATTAATTGGCTTAAATTATAATATAGAGGGTTGTCACTTAATTTTCGGATTTAATTTGTATTTCATTAATTTGATTTTCGCTTAGCTAAACAATTGTCACTATGTTAAGAATATTATTGTGTTATAAACAAGTCAACTCTTAATTTTGAAAATAATTACGTTTTAAAACATATTTACATTACAAGCGCAACGCTGCTGGAACACACTTGCATTTTTGAGTATCAAACCCAATCGAGAAATTTTCCCAACTAAAATAAAATTCCCTGACTTTGTTAAAACTCCCTGACCTATTTTTACATTCCCTTATTTCTCCTACGAGTTTTCCCTGACGTTTCACCATGAGTTTTCCCTGGTTTTTCCTTGAGTTAGTGCAACCCAGTAACAACAAACAGATGGTATGGAAAAACTCACGCTGTTATTTAAGGTTATATGTGGGCTGTGTACACACAAATGTAAACGGTTAAAAGCTAAGATATGCTCAATTATTTCTATAAGTATATATTAATATAGTCATTTTTGGCACCAACATACTCGAAGACCTGAACAAGTATGTTGAACTCTCTCGTTTTGAGGTCATCATCGAGTATGCCGTACGCGATTCGACAATGTGTATCTTGCAGTCGTCAGTCTTTACAAAAAGGAACGGCCTTTCATAATAAAGATACAGTATAAACATGATTAGAGTCAATTAACATATGTCCCAAATAAATAAACAAACATACTTTAAACAAACAAACAAAAATTTAAATAATCCCGAATAATTGTGTCGCCAATCACAAATATCCATTAGAATCATATAATCCCTTAGTAAAGTTTCGTGAAAAGAAAAACTTGATTCAATAAATATTCTTTACAAGTACTGTATATTTTTAGGGTTTTAAAAATTAAGATTTAAAATTATAGTGTTTAAGTAATATATGGAATTTTCTCGATTTTGCACATTGTTAAAATCAACACGATTAAACTTAACTCGTAAATATTTAATTAATTAATTTTAATTGCGATTTAAAACCACCGTATAGTTTAACCTCATATAAAAATTAACTAATATTTTTCTTGTAAATATGTCCGAAGAACTAACATAGTTTTTCTTTTCAACGAAACAAACAAACAAACATCTTTAAAATTCCTTACCCCTTCCATAGTGCGTAACCAATAATATAATGTTAGCGATGCTTCCAAGCTTCTCGCGTATAATATAACCAAAAATAAACAATAACATGTAAAAGACATAAAAAAAACATAACATTGTGAACCTAAACTCGAGCTTCGATTTTATGAAAGAAAAGAAAAATGTGTAGAATTGTTCGTTTATGGAAACTTTGAAATTTTATTTTAAAATATCCTAATTTCCTCAAAATAAAGTCCCTTTAATAAACAGAAAACAAATAAATAAATAATCAAGTTGGAAAATATTTTTAAAACAAAAATATTTTATGTTTAAAACTTTGAGGTCCGATAACTTAATTTTTTTAGTTACTATAATTTAAATTTTCTAATTGGAATAAATACCAAATTAAATATAACATCGGTACTTAAAGTTTTATTACTGAAAACTAATTAATTATTATTGATTGGGGGGAAATTTTAATTTCCCTAAGAAATAAAATTCTAGGAGAGAAAACAACAAACAGAAAATAAAATAAAAGAAGTTGGTATAAAGAATTTAAGTTTTTAAATAATATATTGGTTACTTAATAAAAGTTCGTAATTAAAAATGTATATACTCGATTAAAAGACTCGGAGAATTGTATATATTTGTCTTCTACGAAAACACTAATTGATTCAGGCAAGAGAGGGGGAGAGAGAGGGGGGTGGGAAATAATTAAACATTTAAATTCAAGACTGCATTCGAGTAATCCAGGAACGTGCAAAGAATTCTCGCTTCAGGAAAATATCTTTGAACTACCGCCCTTGAGAAATGCTGCAATGTTTATAAGGCGATTGCAGCAAGAGACTAAGACAAAATCTTATCTATTATTGAAGCAAATTAAAATATAATTTCAAACTCATTCCCTTCCCAGGTCAATGCCTCAATTCATTCAAATGAACAAACCGAATTGGCGAAACGTCTATTACAAAGTAATTAAAGTAAGATAATATTTAAGTAGAGTGGTCAATGATTTGTCTCTAGACCCAAAGAAAGAAGCTAGTAGTGGATGGAAAAGAGATCAAGATTTGGAGAAGGGTTGGTGTAGATCGTAAACACCATAAATACGCTAAAATTAAAGGCTTCATTAACCTCACCAGTTTAGGCCTAAAAGTAGCTATTTCTATAATGTTCGATATTGGCTTCCCTAAACTAAAAGGTACCGTTCTTTATTTACTTGAATGACCTCTTGAATGAAAACGTAAATACCTTCCGAGAAGAAATTATTATTTGTATCATCGCAGCGTATAAATGAATAAGACTTAATAATGAACAATATACTGTGTGGCAAAGCGGCTTCTCCAACTAACCGCGAAGAAGTTTTAAGGTATGAAAAACTATTATGGTGAAGGTATTAATTACTTTCTAACGTAAATATAATTTGGAGGAATAATATAAAACAAAATCTAAATTTGGAAGACGATGTCTCGGTTAAAGAGAATAGTGTTATAGGCCCACAGTTCTGTATTTTGTTATATTAGCTTCGAAATAAAACTCATGACATAATATCTCAGTTGTATTTCTTTAAAACTTGAAGGGCAAAGGGACCCAACGTTCAGATGTTTTACATTTCTGAACCCCATTTCAAACAAGAAGGTAATGTTGGATTGGATATATCTTTTTAACTTTTTTAAGGCTCTTTCAGACGATCGAACTTTTTGACTCAGCTTGATGGGTCAACTCGAGTTGAATCAAGTAGTTGGATCGTGTGAATAGACGCTGGATGAGTTGAGTCACCAAAAAGGTTGGGTAGGAAAAATTGGATCAGTGATCCAATTTTTGCTGACTCAACTTTTTAATTTCATTTCTCCAGCCAATCAAAATGAATTACAATAAAAAACCTTTTTCGTGGGTTATTTTCGAAGTGCCAAGGTAGGTGGCGCTTAAAAAGTTCCATTTGACGGTAAAAGTTAAGTCGTATGAAAAGGAAGGATTTACTTCACTTTTCCCTTCAAAAGTTTGGCAATTTGATACAACTTTTTGACCCATCGAGCTGAGTCAAAAAGTTGGATCGTCTGAAAAAGCCTTTAGTGTGGGTAAGATACAAACTCCAGGTATTTATTCACCCTTAAAAAGTAGGTATATAGTTTCTGGTCCATTCTTAAATATGGTTCGTGTAAGTAAGAGTACGTAAAGGTATTTTTCGCTCCGTTACATTTCCGAATGGTTGGTCTGAAAATGACGCTCGTTTGTTTGTCATAAAACAAGCCGTTAATGAAGCTTCCGTGTTCAGAGGCCCGAAAAACAAGCGAGACAAAAGTTTATACCGCGTCGCACCCATGAAGAATAATAGCCGGGTAATGGGACAGCTTTAACCTCCATCTTCTTCACTTCCTTATCCTCCCTCTCTCTTTCTCTCTCATAATAACATATAAGAAATAAGTATGACACAAGCTTAAAGGCCGACTTCCAGCGAAGAAGGTTCTAACGAACTGAAAACCGAGTATTGAGACTAACTACAGCTATGTTCACACTTGTACGGGAGTCGGTTAACAACTCGTTTGCCCGATTTGAAACACTCTTTATTACCAGTTCAAAGCGATCTCAACCTTCTCGGTTCACATCTTAAGACGCTACTGTCAGTGCTGTCTGCTTATGGTTTCGTTGGTACTGTCTGCTATCCGGTGAAAATACCCTTAAGACTAGTCTCATCTCAGGTGAAATACCTCTGAAAACTAGAACTAACCTCCAAAACCGCTTTAAGTTGGTTCGCGAAGCAACTGCAACGAACCGCGTTTGTAATCAGTTTCTAGCCTATCAGTTTTGTTCACACTTAACTTCGGAAGCGTTCTTTTGAATCGCTCCGAATCGGTTTCCTGTTTAAGTGTGAACGTGGCTTAGGTGACCGTTCCGATTTTCGACTCCCAGCTTATGCAAAAGTTGGAAGGGTTCCTTCCTCCCTTCCTTCCTTGGAGGGTGTTTCTACATATTGGTTCTGATTAAAGCTAGTTTTAATTGGCAACAAAATTACTTTACAAATTGGGTTGGAGGAAATCCGTTTTACTAGGAAACACAGTTCGTGAACGTATCTCGATTGGTGGTATACTTATTTCTATCACGTTATTTATAATCCCACTCGTTTTAATATTATTCTGCAAGATTAATTGAAGACATACGAGCGTACTTTCCGCTTCCCGACGCGCTTTGTATTCTCTCATGATTCCAACGAAATTCGGATGACAAAACACTAGCTCTTTCATACGAAATTCAAGAATTAAAACAATTCCTAATTTCACTCCTTTTATACAGTATAAAACCAAGAAAATGGCATTGTATTACCATCATCAAAATCATTTACCCTTTCTTTATTACGCGTTAATTGCGATAGTTAAAAAGCAGGTAATGACGCTGCTAATGAAGTACCAATAGACCCTATTCAAATGTCTGGGATAGAGTTTGGTTTACTGAGCACCTTGTTGTTCCCAAGAAGAAACATTGATGGGTAAGTGGACAACAAAGGCATAAATTAAGATATGGTTTCAAACAAGGAGGACAACAAAGACCATGGTTTCAAATAAGACGGACCATCCAAACTTGGTGGTGGTCTGGTAGCTTTGAAGTCATATTACATTAACGTCTCTGTGTCTACATACCGTCCGAATGTTTGGTCTTAACCCAAAATCAATCAGAAATGGGTCTATTAAGGCTCTTTCTCACGATCCAATTTTTTGACTCAGCTTTTTGATTTCACGTCATCAGTCAATCAAAGTTAATAAAATTTTTTGACCGTCTGAAAGTGTCTTCAGTCAATAATTATATCTCAACTAGCTGTTACATGCGGCGAAGCTCGCGTGTAGTAAGAACTTCCATCAAAATGATATAAAGAATGGGTAGATTTTACCGATGACTAATATTTTTTTGTAGCACCTTAGGAGCGAAAGCACTTGGCGTTGCCCGTCAGCCCGTCGGGACATTTTTAATTACTTTTCACGCGGACATTATTCCATAAAGAAGGGTTTTTAAGTTTCTGGCCACCATTTAAAAAGATATGGCAACAAATCGAACCCAAAAGACCATTCAGCCCGTCTATAGGTTAAAGGAAAACCGTGTACTAAATATTTGTGAAATCGGTTGAAAGGCGCGGACTTTGTTGCATAGAGAAGATTTTTTTACATTTCTGGGCGCCATTTTTTAAGATGGCGGCGGATTGGAAAAATCTTTCTTAATACGCGCCGACTACTTATGAGTAACGTTCCTGTAAATTTTCAGCTTTCTAAAGGCAAGCGGTTTGGGCTGGGCGTTGATTATCAGTCAGTCAGTCAGACTTTGATTTATAAAGATATAGGTGTCTACCATCTTCACCAAATTTCATAGGTCGCAAACATTGTTTACGCTTTTAAAATTAAAAATACGATTGAAAACTAAATTAAAGGAACCTGACGAACCTGGACATGGCTAACCATGAATTAGTCGTAATTTGCTATCATGGTTCCGCGAAGCTAGCTAGCTAGCTAGCCTCGTGTTTGTCGTCGATTTTTGGACGTAGATTGATGGCGACAAGACGAGGGAGAACGAAGGTGGAAGGCCTCGTTTTCAAAATCTCTACGGGGTCACTAATTTCGATCCGCTAGCTAAAGCTAAGGCAAACCATCACCTTTAGTTTGGCCAACTACTTCGGTAAATCTTAGTCCTCTATATACAGGCTGTCTATCGTTTTGGGCCATCGGGATTATAAGACTCGGAAAGGTTTGGACGGACCTTTGAAGTCGATCTTCATTCGCTACGACAGTTTCCGTCATTAGAAATTTTCCGCTTCCTTTAACGGTTAGCGGTGAACGAAAACCCAACCACCTTAATGGTTTCTTAGTCTATACGGTGTTGTGGTGTGGTACAAATATTACCACAGTAAAGAAAGTTAAGTTAAAGTATTGACCATCACCTAACTTTTTTTTCAATAAATGTATAGGATGGTCTAACAAAGGTGGTAGGAGTAGGACCCAAGTATAATTTTTTATTGGCAATTATGAGTCGAAAATGTAACTTCTAGGACATTTTGCCAGAAGGGACAACAGTTAATCGTACCGTAGGACAATTTTTGGACTACTTAGACTATAGACTATATAAACGTCTATTGCACTTTCAAAAGGAAATTAATGAACATATGTAGTTATGTATTATTAATTTAAAATTCATCTCGAATAAGAATAATTGATGAGAAAAATAATTTTTCATTAACAATTGTGTCCCCAATTTCTGCGTGTACGTAAAAAAATGCGAAAGCAAAATGACCACGTGAAAAGAATTAACATGTCGTACTAGAACCAGTGCTCACCGAAAAACAGGGTCACACCGAAACCAAAAAAAAAATTGAATTAAACTTTGAGACATTTTGCAAGTTAGAAGTGACAAGCTTCACTTTCATTTCATTTAATTTTTTGCCGTTCCGTTTTCAATTTCGGGAACTAATCCCGAGTAGTATCATAAGAAACGTATTACATATAAGTGAAACGCATCTTCCTCCGTAAAATGAACCAATACGAAATTCCCTTATTTTTGTAAATATTTTCTGATTTTCCAATGATATTTTACACCCACTTTCAAAATCCCTGACTATTCCAGATACTCCAAAAACCAAGTAAAAACTTGGGGTAAGTCCTATGATAATCTGTACAAAATACACCATCAATGAACCTTTCAAGGAGGGGCAGTATCGTCTCCTTGTTCCGGGCTTCGAAATAAGGATTTTTCCGAAACTGGTCCACCAGACCCGTGATCCACCCTTGTGTCTTGAATAATTAAACTAGTACCAAGGACCACTTCTCCTTACCCTATGTATTTAAGCAGGCATTTTTAAAGAAGTCATTGGGATCAGTGAGGCTCGGGGTCCAAAAATATTAATAAACTGACTTTGGACTTGTAGATTTGTCTTATCTATTTCACCAGGGATAGATTTAATATTAGAAGTAGGAATGGAGAACACAGTAGGTCCTTGCGCACGTCAAAGTCCCGGACCCCCTTCCACGGGACGAATGGGGTATGAAAGAAGAGGCGGGTCATAGCGACAGAGTTAAAACGGCATTGCATTACGTATTTTTCGCCGTCCCCGTCAGCAACGTCATCAAAACGTAGTTTAAGCGGGTCAATAAGATAATTTAAACTTTTCGTTACGTGTTGGAGGGAGGGGCTCTATACTGGGCTACGAATCGGACTGAAGTAAATACTAACCGTTCTCCATTCCTACTTCTAAAATTAAATCTATCCCAGATTTTACCTACAGATTTTCGCAACCAGGGTTTATTATTAAATTTAATTAACATATCGTCACACTTATTCGTAGCAGATCACTTCTAGTAGAATATAACAAACACGATATAGTAGTTGTACTTAAACGAGTGGAGAGAGAGCGAAAGTGGAAAAGTTGGGATACGGAAGATGAGGGACGCGATCCCAACCATGAGAGCGATGAAAAAAAATATATATTTTACTCTTGATTTACGAGTTCCGCTGCTGGTGCTACAAATTAAGACTAGCAATTACGTCGGAGCAGCTGCTGATTAAACTTCAAAAAGCGAAGAGAGGAAAACGCGCCAAAGGTCACGTTTTCCCTATTTTTCAAACCTTAACCCTCTCCTACACCATCTTTTATACTGAAAACCCGCGTTCTTTGACGGATATGGTAAAGGACCTCGAGCGCTGATGTTTTTTGAAACAGTACCAATGACAATTATTGGTAAAAAAACGCTTTGCCTACAGGTAAATGGATAATAATTTAGTAAGCGAGCCAGGTACAGTCAATGGGGAGGCCAATGAAAGCGTTTAATTAATTTAGTGTATTCCCAGCAAGGTGTTTACAACCTACACCGACCCTCCTCCAAGTCTTGATCGGTTTCCCATTTACTACTAGCTTCTTGGCTAGAGATCAATCAGTGATAACTCTACTTTAATATTACTTAAATTATTTTTTAATTACTTTAAAAAACGTCGATATTTGGCCAATTCGACGTGTTCATTTGTATGAATTGAGGTATTGATCTGGGTGGAAATGCCTCAGAAATTTCATTTGAATTCGCTTCAAGGATATTATAATAGTAGATTAGATTTCGTAGTACTAGTAAATGGTACATTTTCGGTTGCCCAAGTACTCGCCTTTATATTGTTTAATTAGTAATCGCAAAAGTGAATAGGCTACTACGTACAGAAAGTGTAGAAATCGAATTCTGTAGCGCCTTTTCCTGTGGTTTTAAAAGAAAACTCTTGAGCAGACGACGCGTAAAAGATGAAGTCAAACCAGATTGGTTGTATTCGAACTTCCCTCCGTTTAGAGCAGCCAATCGTGCTTCAAAGCAATTACATCACCGAAAGTAGTTCGAGTGAGGAAATATAAAGCCCCGCCCATTGACATGCGCGATAACCACTGGATGTTTTACTTCCAACAGCAACCCGTAGATGGCGAAAAAATCTACTTTTTGGGCGAAATTTAAAATGCTTAGTTATAGATCATTGGTGTTGCTATAGGTAACGTTAGTTCAAATCATAATGAAAAGGTGAATATTTGTGTTATATGTATATTTCCTACCATACACATTATTTATTACTAAACATTAAAGGATTTACATTTATTATTATTAATCCTGACGTTACGAAAAATGGTTTAAATTATTGGTAGACCGAGCGATGATGAATTGCTGGAAAATACCTGCCCTTGCGTTTTTGCAATTTAATGTCTTTTTTTTTCAATAAAAGACTAACAGTTTTCTAATAGCTAATTTGTTTGAAGGATCAGTTTTCTGTGAACGTTTGCAGTTAATTGCAGGATGAGGAGAGTAGTCTTTGTAAAGAGCGGCTCTTGGAGTCAATTTAGCTCCCACAAATGTAAATAATGACGATAATGACTTGTTTTGTTATGGTCTTAACTTTGCATTAATTTTGCCCAGACAAAGTAAGTTAACAAACATTCATTCTATTCATAATTGCGATTACTTACTACTTTTTGGCCAATTCAATTAACTTCAAGCGTGGCACTTTACAAAAACGTCTCTCCTCATCATGGAATTAACCTCAATAAATAACAAAAACAATCCTGATGCAAAAGAGCAAGAGATGTTATTAAATCCAAACTTGTTGTGCATGTCCTCTGTTCATTCATTTATTCATCTCAGACATAGATATTGTGAATGCATCAGTTGGTTTTGGGGCTTCAATTGAAGGAACTGCATGTGGGAGTCTCTTTATTATTTCTACCAAAGCAATTCAGAGAAAAATGATAATGCAAACGAAGTGGCTATTAGTAAACTATTAGTCTTTCTTTGATAGAAAATTTAAAACATTGTTTCCTAACGTTGGGATTATTTGGGAAATATACATCCATTTCTGTGCTTCTGAAACTCGGGATTGGACATTTACAACTCATATTTATTTAAGAAATAATAAATTTAAATCCTTAAAGACAACTTATTCCCATAATACAATAATAATAAAAACTCAAAAAATATTAACTTATATTTTTTGTAATAAACCATGTGTATGTTGTTTAAAACATGGCGAGAAATATATTTTAAAATCTATATAATACCACGAATATTCTTTTTATTAAGAATCGAACTTAACATTATCTGTAGCAAGACCAATGTTCTAAACGAAAAAGCAATTTCAATTTCGCGCGCCATAGGATAGATTTTTCCCGCCATCTACGTGTTGCTGTTGGAAAGTAAAAACATCCAGGTTACCGCGCATGTCAATGGGAGGGGCTATACCTTTCCCCACTCGGTCTAATAGTCACGTGTACCAGGAACTATAACTTCAAGAGGTAGGGATACAAAGGTACAAGTGATTCGCCACCGCGTTACTGTGGTTTTCCGCTAAGGCGGGGACGTTTAATGAGAGAGAGAGAAAAAACACGTTTCATAACAAAGCGGAAGTTCTTCACTTTCTGTACGTAGTAGCCTATTCACTTTTGGTAATCGTAAATAACTTTCAAAATTAAATAGACCCAGTTTCTGCTAGCACGCTTAACCATATGTGAAAAAACCTGATCGTCATAAAAGAAATTTTTCTTCTACACCAATAGCTCATCCTCGAAACTCATTTTGCGTAAAGATTTGGAACCGCCGATCTTACCCTTGAAAAAAAATCAAGTACCGTTCCCCTTATTAAGAAATTCGAAAGCACAGGTCAAGTTGAGTGGTAGCTAGGCGAACGAGATGGTCCAAGAAGGGTGCACATTGACCATTGATTCAGACTACACCAAAATCTTACGTTTATGTCGGTGTGAAGTCGCTTTGCTCGCTTAATATGACACGTGTTCAACGACTACGTAGAAGTAGTAGAAGTTTCGCGGGTTTAGTTTTGAAAATTTTCAATTTCGTCGGGTAATGTCGAGATGGCGCCACCTCGTTAGCGCCTTTATTTACCCATAGCTCACTCGATCATGCCTTACTGACGCGTACGTGTCGTGAGAAGACGGTATGAAAAGTTTTAGAATTCTTAGCGATATTGTCATTTGAATGAAAGTCTTGGTTCTAAAAAGCATAATATAAAACACTTATTCCTAATCCTCTCTACGAAATACAAGTCCATGACCAACTTGTCCACACGAATATGACTTGAAAATGAAAGGCATTATATAATTTCATACCTTCATCAAAAGTTTCTGAATATTAGAACATCTATGAAATGAATGTTTAAGTGTAGACTGTCAATATCCAACTGTGGTAAAACACGACACGAAAATACGAGTTATAAATGATACATTTTGTTTCAAAGTTATATTTTCTGAATTTTAGAACACCTTCGGGAGTAATCAGAGCCAAACGCGCGCAAAAATATATTCAAAATGCACAGCTTTGTATTTGTTGAAATCCTCAGTTTCGCGCTTGTTGCTACCAGCTGGTGAACAGAGACGTTATAATGCTTATTCAATACTAAAAAAAATTGCATGCTATCAATTCTCATTTTTATAAAATTATCAAGGACCCCAATGAACAGTCAGTTAGGCCAACATTAAACTTGAACTATAATACTGTTAAGGAAATCCTAACGCGGGTGGCGAGAACATGGTGCATGAAAGTGAAAAAAAGAATGTTTCGAGGCTCGTACTTTCGCCATTACTTATTCTGGGCCTAATAAGGAATCTCGGCTGCATGGTCACCAGCACAAATACCTTCAAAGTTACCTACAAGCTAGGTATAGTAAAGGCTAATTTTAGTGCTCTGAATTGTGTATAAAGTTAAAAAATATGTATAAAAATGTATAAATGTATGTATTGTAAATGTATAAATCTTTCATAATATGAGGCTGTTCTTTGGGTGAAAATTCCATGAAATTTTGACGCCGGGTCACCGATTTCAAAGTAATATTTGAGTTTTTTACGGATAACCCTTTAATTACAATAAGAAACTACTGAGAGATAACGGTCAATTTTAATTAAGGAGCCATCCGTAAACACTCTAATATAGCCTGAACCGGAGGACACGGACGACAAAATGGAGATAGAACATTTTCGACTCGAAATCGTTCACCCAAAGAAC
>JAEQBA010004957.1:0-145764 GCA_019434445.1 Phalangium opilio
TAACCGAATTTGTAATTGGTTGAACAAAAAGCGGGACACAATCGCCGCGTAAGACCGAGAGAATGAGAATCGATTCTTTTTAACAACGGGAGTAGGATAGGATAGGAGAGGGCAGTTTTGGTCTCGGCTGGCTCCTTGATGGCTAGGGCGAATATTGGTCGCTATAAAAGGGAAGAGCCATCCATATAGGCCTAGGATGAGGATAGGACAGGACTGGGAAAAGTGCAAAATATATATTCGTTCCTTCCTTCGCCCCCGCTTTCGTTTTGGGGGACTCCAGTGTGTACTCTACTCGGTGGAAGAAAAGTGAAACCTTTTCAGGCCCAGGGAAGAAAAGAGGGAGGGACTGCTAATACCCACAGAGTGTCAGAGCGGATAAACAAAAGGAGAAGCCTCTTGTAAACACGGCCAGGGAAAAAGGTCTTCCAAAAAAGACTGTCTTAAAGTTCGTTCGTTCGTTTCGCCTACGAACAACTATAACGCTATTTTCCTCTTCAACGTCCACGCTTCCTAGTACTGCTCTACCCGAGAAAGTTAGACAGAGCCTGAACTAACTGAATAGAAATTTATATAGTGATGTAAACGATAAAACATTCGAATATATCTGCTAGTGCTTATGAGGAGATCTCCCTAACTATAACTTCCAAATTTCCCAAAGCATTCTTAAAAACTCATCCAAACCTTTGAACCCTACATTCGCAAAGTTTTTCAGAACCTATCAAGCCCCCTTTCACAAGTCCAGAACCTTTCAACCCTATAGGGAGCTAACAACTGGCTAGGGGGAAGAGATAGTCTGACGTCACGCAGCCCCTCTCTGGTTGGTATTTTTGCGTGTAGAATACTGTTTCCAACCGTTAGGGTGGATGAAAGATTGTGACATTTCAGGGTCAGAACTGTTAGCTCCCTATAGACGCCGGGCCTTATAGCTTTCGATTTTCTGCCATCTTTAAAAAATGGTGGCCCGAAACCTAATAAAAAGCGTCTAGATAGAGTCCCAACGGGCAACGCCGGGTTTCTTTACTACTAGTCTTCGATACATGAACTTCTAGACCTTTTTTCTTATTTAATTTTTTTCTCAGATACTTGTTTATCAGGGAAGATGATTATTCATTGTGAATTATAGAGCGTTAAATCAAAGAAGACTCTCTCCCCCTTTTCTCTCTCTCTTTCGTGGTTGCACGCCCGTTATAGCTATAACTTTATCCCCTATTCCTCCACAGCTTCCAGGGTAATGAATTGTGAATAAGTTCACTTAAGGGATAATGGTGGTAACGGTGGTACTTCCCTACTCTTATAACAGCTACTAAGCTTTCTTCTTCTCTGTCTGAATAGCTTTAGCTACAGGTTGAGGAACCTTCAACGGTTCAACTACAGAGAAGGGCGTTATAAAAACCTTTTACCGTAGTTTTACGGTATCTAGTTAGGTTCCCCCCCCCCCAACGTTTTTAAACTGTAACACTAAAACTAATTTCAACAAAGGGTGTGGAGTGGAGTTATCGTTACTCGAACGTGACTCTGTCATGGACATGCCCATAGTAACTTATCAATCAAAACAAATTGGTAATAATAAATTAAATAGTTCTATAGTGAAATAAAAATTACGAAATTTTTTACGAACAAACCGCCCTTTTCGACCCTATTTTAAATGTTACTGGGGTTTTAAATTTCTACTCATTTTGGTAGATAGAGATATTTAAATATAAGCTAAGGTACTATGTGTTCAGGGATAGATTTAATTTTAGAAGTAGGAATGGAGAACGGTTAGTATTTACTTCAGTCCGACTCATAGCCCAATATATCTTATTGGCTCGCTTAAACCACGTTTCGATGACGTTGCTGGCGGGGACGGCGAAAAATACGTAATTGCTTTTTACCTCTGTCGCTAAGACCCGCCTCTTCTTTCATACTCCCCTCACCCCCGTCCCGTGGAAGGGGGTCCGGGACTTTGACGCGCGAACACATTACTCTGTTCACCATTCCTACTTCTAAAATTAAATCTATCCCTGATGTGTTTTACAGGACTAGAATCCGGGAAGAATTTCCTACGTAGACACTAAATAGTCTTTGGGTATGAAGGATCTTCATGATGTTCGTATTTAAAAGTGACACTTCGGTCTAGATTTGTTTTCTTTTTAATCGAAAGAGGGTTTGAAATAATGAATATATCAATTGGAACCATGTTTCTATCTACAATATTAAAGAAGATAAGAGAGAAATTAAGTTTCCGTAATGGATGGCACTACGCGTTAGGCTTTCCCGCCTACCACTGGAAAGTACCCCTATTGGACGCCTTGTACCACCCGACGGAATCGTCCAATAAGGGTACTCCCCAGTGCTAAGCGGAAAAGCCTAACGCGTAGTGCCATCCATTACTTAAACTTAATTTCTTTCGTATCTTTTTCAATATTGTAGATAAAAACATGGTTCCAATTGATATATTCATTATTTCATACGCTGCTTCGATTAAAAAAGAAATAATTCAAGTTGGGTGTATCCCTTTAAAGGGAAGCCCTTTGACTAAGCGATAGCCCTACATCTTCCCAATTCCAACGAACGATACTAAAATATTCGCGGTTACAACAATCATAACGTCGAGAATGGAAATATCTTTTCTCACAAGAAACACCACAAACTTTTCTCGTTAACTCTTTTATAGTCACAATGTTTTCCCGGTAAAGACTTAAACATTAACGACGAAAAGGCGCCTGGAGGGTTCAACTACGTCTTAAAAAGAAAATTCAGCCCCAAGTTAGAGAAGTTTTTTGCAAGCCTGATATTTTATACATACATATACGAGTTATACTCGCATGCATATCTAAAAAAAGAATTTAAAAATTTAAAAACTCTTTAGAAAAATCACCACACAGACCCCTATATAATCTGTAATTTTGGGTTTCCAGTGTTTCACCCTGAAGTCACATGGTATGGTATCTTTGTGGATATCTGATATAAAAAAGGACCTTTATTTTTAGCTAAAGGCATTTAACGGCGGGAAAAGAAAAAAAAAATATTATTTCATATTTTTTTATGATAAACGAGAACGCCTAGTGTACCAGTAAACTGCTATAAAAGCGCCCACACATGGTTTGCCCGCAAAATGAATTAAATAAACTAACCTAAAGCAAGCTTTATATATTGTATATATAAAGGAAAGGTCACGTTAGCTTTGTTTGTTTGTTAGAAAAGGCGCATAAAATTATGCAAATTTTCTATCTATAAAAATAACATTGGTCCTGTGTAAAAGACTTGACTGACTGATAATCAATGCCTAACTCGTCCCAAACCGCTTTACCTACTGAGCTAAAACTTTGAAGGGACGTTACTCTTAAGTAGAAGGTACGTACTAAGAAAGATTTTCTAGAATCCGACACCATCTTGAAAAATGGCGATCGGAAATGTAAAGAAAAAAACCTTCAGGAGTTACAAAATAACCTTGATTGTACTTTTCAAAGCTACAATATTAATGTAATGGGGTTTAATTAACGTTTAGTATAGTGTGTTTTCGTTTGGGGAGGAGCTAAGATTCGTGAGATAATTTGCACTGCCATATTGGTGGTTTAATGCAAAAGAAAAGCTGAACCCACCACCAATATGGCTGCCAGAAAAGTGGTGTATAAGACTTATGAGGGTGGGACTCAGCGAACTGAAATCTCTCTATTTTCAAGGAGAGCCTGTAAAACTGTTTCAATGGCTGCACACAAGAGTTCGGGGTAAAGTTATTGGCCGATATTTGTATCCTATAGATGGTATTTGGGGCTTTAAAATGCCACCATCTATTAAAATGACGACCATTTTCTGCTAATAGCCTATCTCCAAAATTGATTTATTGTTTTATACAAAAAAAGTAAAGATTCAATCTAGTATCTTTCCTTTAAAAAATATAAAGATAACTGTAACAGAAGTTACAGAACTAAACCTAAAAATTTATGAATCTTTGTTTAGATTTTGATTAAGATAAATATGCAACTAAGCCTAGAAAAATTGCAGTTTTAGACTTTCACCCCTAAAAATAATTACAGTATTATCTTTATGTCTTTTAACAACGTAACAGAAAGGCAAAGTTAGAAAACCGAATACGAATGTTGCTTGCAAAAAAAATAAAAAATAATAACAAGAGGAGTTTTTGTAATACGAAACCTTTTGCGGTTTTTTATCTGAAAAACATTGGGTGCCCTCACCAAAAAAAACATTCATTTTGTACAAAATCTAAAGAAAAAAATGTTTTTATGATCCTTGTAAAAACAAACTGTACCATTATGAGTTCCAACAATTTTTTTTTCTTTACAAACGTTAAGCCTTAGTTAATGGGCTAGGGTACAATGTCGTATCACCTTGGAGGATGGATAAGGGATGGAGTAGCATTGTAAGTTGTACATGTGCGGCAATGAAAGTCTCCCAGAGTACTTCACCCACGCCCCCTACCTTTGGTATGGGATTGTTAATGTTAAGCACTGCTGGGTAGGACCATTTAAAAATAGAAGCTATTTCTCACGAATTAGAGCTTGTATTTTCAAGATACAGGGGGCATTGGCTACGTTTTCGTACTGTACGACCCTACCAAAACCGCCCGCAAAGGATGCTGGGAGGACTACGTCTCCGTTCCGTAGATGGGGATATACAGAGGCTACGTTATAGGCAAAGAGATCGCTACTCCATCTCATCCCCATCCTCCAAGATTTCACAAACACCAAAAAAAATTATCCCCGAAAAAACTAAATTTCCCGTGGCCGCGGGGGAGGATGATACTGTAGTTTCAAAAATATATGTTTTTCAACTGAAGTAATCAACACGTGCACACGCTATTCCCACCAATGTTAGGTATAAAGTGTTCCTTCACAATTATAAAAGCCCTTTACTTCAACTACACTGCAGACTCTAAATGAAATGACCCTAAATTTTGAGAAAAGCCCCGGTGTATCATATGACACCATAAAAAAAGGTATCCGGCCAGACAGGGGGCTTGTCAAAAAATAATGAGTCACAGAGTCTATCCCTATATAGAATGGGGATGAAAATTTATAACGGTTTTGTATGGGTTCCTCATGACATGAGTTTACTTCATTTCATAATGAATCTTGAAAGCAGATAGCATTAAAAGTTTGGGTTGAAACTTTGGTGGCCAATTGGGGATAAGGCAGTAACTTTGACCGCACATTTATTTGATTTATGGCGTGATGGTTAAGGTAAGGTAAGATTAGGGTTGGGGTCAAATGGGGGTCACGATCAGGAGTAAAAACTGTGGAATTCGTTTTAGGGACCTTTTTAGGCCTAGTCGCTTAAACTATTTGATGAGTTTTATTACCGTTTTTGAGAATTTTACAACTCTAAAACGAATGAAATAAACTACTTTTAACCCTTCACTCTCGAGTCTCCATTTAAACGTAAAGTGTATTGAATTATCCACATTACAATTTACCAAAAACTACTCGGCTTGAATTCAATTTTACTCTACAAAACTATAGACAAGCTCTGGCTTGCCTTAGTAACGTATTAAAATTATTTAATATTCTTGCGAAAAATAATACACTCCTATTTCCAGGTAGGTATCTGCAATGTGGAGGATTACAAACCGTCCATTAATTTAGGTATAAACAGATACCATTAAATTTCCCATGAACCCTATAGCTCTCTCTAACTGATGGACCTGTCTTTTCTTTCACAGCGGTAAAGATTGAAATGATATTTTAAACTAGATACAGGAACTTCCAGGAAGAAGGAAAATGAACGAAGTCAGTGTCGATCATCAACATTTTGGGGATTTTTTTTTTAAACCTGGGATATAAATTACCCAGGAACCAATAACAGACACGCACGAGAGTATCTTTAAGAGAGATAATTACGCGCGCGCAAAAAAATCCGCGAAAAATCTATACGTCATTCATGTCTGGGAATTTTTGACGGTTTATTTATGAAAGAAACTTGTGCTTGTGGAAATAAACTCGCCAGAATTTTAATGGTTTAGGCCTACTCGACTCGAGTTTTAAGTTATATTTTAAAATACCCAAGAAAAGTTATTAACACAATGTAATCTGTGTGGGACGATGAGCTTTTGTTGTTATCAACAGAATAAAATCTTAAATCTTACTAAGAAAATAATTCCATTTCCCGGTTTCTCAAACTTTACAGTTTGGGGTGAAAGGGTATCTGACGTCACTTTCACCGTCATCAATAACCCGTTCTTAATTCTAAAGACGATTACAAAGATTTCCTACAACTTTCGTAATTTAGTTCATCCTTTGACTGGTCAAATGGTAGAAGAAATAAAGATCTACGGGGGGAATGGGTTATTCACATCTGGCTATTCTACTAGTTAAGTACAAACGGTACACGTGACATCTGGTCACTGGTTACACATGAATGAGCAAAAAAAAAAGAGAGAGGGAGAGGGAAATGAGTCAAATGACTCACTGAAGCTTGGATGTTTCATGGCAAAAATATTTTCTCTAGCGTGGTAAGGGGTAGCCTTGGATTCGGAGAATTTCAAATAAACAAAGGAAACTTTAAAAACGTTAAAAATAATAAATAGTTGCTTCCTGAGTTTTGGTCGGTGCTCCTTTTATAATTGCGCGAGTATACGCCTACAAAGTACATAACTACAGATAATAGACTGGCATTCACGCTATATTCGTGACACTTGACCCTCCTTTTTCAATGACCCCTATGATGTTTGACATTTAATAATATTCTTCCTAAATTCCTACATTTAAAAAACTACATTGATAACAGCCTTATTTTGTGAAGTTTTGTAAATACACTGAAATTAACCCTTGACCCGCACGAATGGGGTGTTGCTTTCTTTGGAAGTTTTGGGGTCACTTAATTAACGGATGACCGAGGCTTGAAGATTACCCTTAATAATGGCAGCTAATGAAGGGAAGATCTTGCGGTATATCATAAGCTAATATTGGTAAACAAGTACTGTCTAAACGTTTAGAGACAACCCCCATATGAGACGACTCTCAGTCGCGAAAAGGCCTATCCCAAAGAAAACGGTCTTCCCAACAACGCGACCAGCAGCCGATGTGTTACGAAAAATTGCATTTTTTAACCCTTGTCGCTTAAAACATGAAATAAATTAATGTTTAATTGGACTCACCGTCGTTTAATCCCCACGTTTCGTCATTTGCACACTGATTAACGCGTAATATAAATACTAAAATTGAAGAAATTATCCAAACACAAGAACGGGCCGATCGCGCACTCCACGGCCCCGCCATGGCAGAGTGACGTCACAAGAGAGAGGCTGCTAGTTTTTGTCTTTGTACACCTCGCTCTCATTGGTCGAAACTCTGAAACGTCAGAAACGCGAGCGGGGCTCACCGATGACATCTAGTAATTCACCTCGGCAACGTGGTCAGACTCAAATAGTCAATAAAAACTATAAACCTTGTAATACTAGGCCTGTAACGAAATAATATTTGGACAATTAAAACCCTAAATTTTCTAACTGTGAGTCTAGAACTATTTTTTGTTCGTATTTTGAAATATAAATGGCTTAAAATTTGAGTAAATGTCAACTCAAGAAATGGATTCAGCCGAGGCTTACAATAACTGTCAAAATTGTGTCAGGATTTAACTCTTATTAGTGCATGGCGCCAGTTATAAAAATATAAACACATGATCTACGTGATTATTGTGAACTATTCAAATCTTAATACCAAAACTCAAAACGTAACTCACATCGTCAAGTAAACAAAGAAAAACGCGATAAAACAGTTTAACAATGCTATCCAAGTGTTTGGTAGCGGTTCATTTGGGGGCGGGTTATCATTCCGAAGCGAATGCACCTTTTTACAAGAATTTAGTAGAAGAAGCTTGCCAATCGGCCTTAAAAATCTTAAACAATAAAGGAACAGCCTTAGATAGTGTTTGCGAAGCAATGAGAATACTAGAAAACTCTCCAAACACTAATGCCGGGATTGGGTCAAACCTAACAATTTGTGGGAAGGTTGAATGTGACGCCTCAGTCATGGATGGTGAGACCCTAAGTTTTGGCGCTGTGGGTGCCATTTCAAACGTCAAAAACCCTATATTAGTGGCCAGAAAACTCTTACTTGACCAAAACAAAGGGCAGTTAGATCTTGGAAGGATACCCCCTTGTTTATTAGCTGGAGAGGGAGCCAGAGCTTACGCTATCGAAAACAATTGTGAAATTATAACAGAAAATGAAATGATACGAAATGAGACCAAGAAGGAATACTATAAAGCCAAGAAACGTTTAGAAGATGAGCTAAATAAACCAAACAAAAAAGTTCGGACAGATGAACCTAGTCAAAGTTACAAAATGGAAGGATTCAAATTGGACACTGTTGGAGCAATTTGTATTGATAAAAATGGAAACATTGCGAGTGCGGTTTCGAGCGGAGGTGTAATTCTAAAACATTCTGGGAGGATAGGTCAAGCCGCTTCGTACGGAGCGGGTTGTTGGGCTCAAAACACCAAGGATTGCTCAATTGGGATTGCAACTTCGGGAGGGGGAGAGTATTTAATTAGAACTATGCTGGCTGAGAAATGCGCCAAAGCTTTGCTCGAGAACGATGATCCTTTGATAGCCGCGAAAGAGTGCTTTGAAAAAGACTTTGTTCAATCGCCCTACCTTAAAAAACACGAATTAAAACTAGCTGGTTGTCTAATATTAAAATTAAATAGCGAAAATGGATTGTGCGATTTAATTGCTACGCATACTACAAAGAGTTTTTGTTACGGGTATATTGAGGGGAAAAGGAATAGCAAATCTGTGACTAAAATATCTAGATTAACCAATAAAGACACTAAATTAAAAGATATGGAAGTACAAATTGAGGCATTGTGTTTCAGACTTAAATAAATTTGTTTTACAACCAGAATTGTTGTATTTTTTGGTGTGTGAAAATAAGAAACTTTCTTATGTTAAACTTCTTTCTTTTTAAAGATTAAACCTACCTGAAGATGAAATGGAGTACCGAATTAAATATAATGGCCAGCTACGGTTCCTTTTCTCTCTTCCTGTCAATTTTACACAATATTTTTCTACTATATCACGTGGAGGTTTTCGTATCAATGTACCACATAAGTCAAAGGTCATTTTGGATAGCGGAAGGTCTTTTCTTACTCTGGAATTCGTTCAACGACCAACTGTTCGGTTGGTTTAGCGACCGGTCCCTACTAAACACAAACCAAAGTAAACTATCTCAAAGCGAAGTTGTGATACACAGGCTTCGTTCTATAAAACTAGCTGGACCGTTATTGGCTTTGTCATTCACCTTATTCTGGTTTAAGGTCAGAAGAATTTGACCTCTAAAGAAATAGAGAGCTCTCAAAACCCTAATTGGTGCGCTTATAAACATTCTAGATCCCGTTTATCTCAACCGGTTTGCAATTCGCCATTTGTCTGTGTCTCTACGACAGCATGTTAACATTGGTTGACCTTCAACAATCAGCTTTATTGGCTGATTTGTCTTTAAGCTCAACTGGTCGCGTGTCGATGGGAACCTTCAGCGCCGTTTTTAGCGGAATTGGTTCGCTATCAGTCTTTGCGTCTTATTTGTTCTGGGAAAAAAGTGATCCGAAATACTTCCAGTTTTTTTGCTTTACCTTGGCGATTATTTCCCTGGTTGGGTTTCAACTAAGCACGCAGTTTATGATCAAATTCTTTAAGAGTTCCAAAGATTATAACGAAGAGAAGCTACAAAGGTATATTTGAATGATACCTCTGTGAAGAAATATGGTTCTTTCTAAGGCCTCACTAGAATATTTCTAATTTATCATGAAGTATAACGAACGAAAACTACCAGCCTATTGGAATTCAATCTAAGGCATTTGTAAGCTACCTCCACCAAGTTTTAAGACACAAGAATTTTGTACGTTTCACCTTCATGAATCTAATTCAGGTATTTATTGATACTAGTCAACAATGCAGGTAGGATCACCGAACTACCAGAACTGTTTTAAAATCTTTAACTCAACTTTTTAGGTTTTTAGTTGCCATTTCAACAGCAATTTCTTCCCTCTATTCCTCAAAGTTCTTTTATCGGAATCGTTATCACCCGCTTTGGTTTCGGGGCTTTTGGGCTTCTCTTTTCTAGCTCCTCATCTAAACAACCTATACTTTATGCAAATGTGTCGTAAATACGGGACGTACAAAGTAGTCAAAGTGTTGTTCGTAATTAAAATGGGGCTTTGCCTATCCCTGCTCATCTTGGGACCTTACAGTATCATTCCTCTATGTATATTTATAGCAAGGTTATTATTTAAATATCATACGTTTATAAGATGTTCCATAAGTAGACACTACCTACACTTCGTAATGCTAGAGACTTACAGCTCTAGCTAGTTCGAGAACGACAAGCGAGAATTGAAGTCCTACACTCTGTTAATTTTGCAGGACTTCCATCTTCCTATTTAGTCTGTACTAAACCTTTGACAGCGCCTAACCAGGCGTCGCTTTACCTCGAATCTATGACCTACGTCACTTCATGACAAGCTCCAGTTTGTAACCAGTGACGAACTTATGGAACATATCTTATGAACTTTTGTATATGCGTAAATGATATTATAACGCGTATAATTAATTCCTCAGCAATAGAATTTTTACCGAAGGAATTTGTAAACTCCTTAATTTGATTATAAGTGACCTTGTTGATGAAGATATGGTGCTTCACCGCAGACCCCAGGCGGTCTCGGCGTTAATATTTGGGACTTCCGCTTTACTATCAAAACCGGGACAAACGTTTGCACCCATAGTGGGGACGCTACTTATAACGTGGCAAACAGGGAAGGACCTTTTCGATGGGTAATTAATGTAAATAATTAATCCAGCATAAAAATACGTTAATTTATTTCTAATCAAACCAGTGCAAACCCTAATCTCTGGATGGAGAGAACGAGTTCTTTTGAAAATTTCAAAGATAAAGACGCATGTTTTTGGCTACTTATAATGGTTCCATTATTTTGTACTGTTGTACAATTATTCATTTGGTCAATGTTCACCCTACACGGATCGAAATTAAGAACTTTAAAGCAGTTGAGAGTTAGTCGCGATTCCGGACCATATAATGAAAATATATGAAGGTATTAAATAGGTTTAAAATAAGTATTAAATAAAAGTCTAGTCTACATACAAACCTTGTTCGATAAAAAAAAAAGTCTTATTTCTTATAAAATGATTTTTATTCATTTGTTTTTCATTTAATAATAAATAAATTTATAACAAAGGATGTTGTGTTAATTAATTTATTAATTTGTAGTTCCTAATTTAATTTTTAAAAAACCCTAATTGGCACACATAAAATTATACTTCTTTGGTATTATTTATCAATAATCTCTAAAATATTGAAAACCATTGCACAAATGCTCGAGTAGTTTGTTCAGCTCAACTAACTAACTAACTAACTACAAATGGTTAAAGTCAAATTTAAATTAATTTTTACATGTATAAAAAAACAACATAAAAGACCTAATATAAAACTTGTAATAGTCTTTTTAAAAAATTTGTAAAAACTCTAACTAATATCTGGGAGATTTGTGATCGCACCAAGGAGTTAAATTATAATCACATTCTAGTTTAATATTATAAATTGTAGCGGGACAATTGTCTATAAGAATCCTATGCCAATTATCTATTTTGTACTTGACTGTATTTAATCCTGTCTGACGATCTCGCCGCCTTGTAGCCTTGAAAAAACATTGATACAACTTTATTTAAATGGTATCAAACAAGAGATGAGAGAGAGAAACCCTGGAATTTCATGGAAATTTCCAGGAAAGTGTCACAAATCGCACCTCTTTTTGATTAAATAGCCTAGCTGTATCTCTTTTCCTAGATGCACGATCATGAACATGTTTGAATGTTGTTTCTTGATTAGTTGTAATATTTTTGGGCCTGCTTATCTATTAAAATTCGCCAGAGAGTGTTCAGTTGATAAGAAAAACAAACAAACAAAGACAAAACTACACACTTTAAGTTTAGCTTCTTTCATACGTGCATAAAATTCGTCATCCTCAAGTCCCCATCCCCAATAACGATTGGACAAACCATTGACCTATTTATTAAAAAAATGGAACTATGATTTATCCGTGTCAAAGGTTACTGATTAAAACTTTATACCAATTCAAAGTTTTCCCTCGTTAGAAGTAAAATTCCCCCAACAAAGGTGGAATAATGATATTTAGGGTGCAATTCTGGTGCCGCTACGTGGAATGGTCCATTGGAAGGATAGGAATAAGGGAGATTGGGATTAAGTGGTAATAAATCCACATCGTGCATGACTAAATAATCGCATTCGTTTCTGCTAAGTAGGTGCCCAACGTTAATTAAAGAAGCTCTGTTGAATCTATCACACGCATTGTTGAAATTCATCAGACACTATCACTGTATCACAAAACTTATCCTCAAGATTTTATATTACCTATGTTGATCAATTTGATTTATGATGAAAAATTTATGTTTAACCTTTTGGTTATTTAAAAATTTATGCATATGAGGAATAAATTGGAGTAACTCCTCAAAACGATCCCTAAAGGGGACTATAACTGCTAGTTGATGTTCACCCCAAGAACTTTGAGATTCTGAATCATAATCATCTAGAGATTGTTTCTGAAACATTTCAGACACATAAATTAAGGCAATTTAATAGCTTGGAGAAGAGATATATGATAATCTTACATCTCTAAGGGGTTTAGATGGTTGGTTTTGAACGCAAATAGGCGGCGTTGTGAAGGGGGATGAAGAAAATGCCAGAAAGACTTGACATACAAAATTTTACGCGTTAATATTATGGCTTACAATGTTGAAACTCTTCTAACATTTGTACGTATCTCACCAGATGTGATGAACAGCGACGCCAGGCAAAAAAGAAGTAAAGTTACAAGGCGACGCATTGTCAGTTTTTAACTTAATTAGACAATTTAATGTCAACCATTATTTTTCTAATTTCTAACATGCATTAGATATCCTAAGCCTTGGCTCTAATATGGGAGTAAGGTACTTCATCGTTTATATTTCAGTTAGTATCTTTCGAATTTGAATTTTCTTCTTACTTTGAATATTTAAAACATCGACTTGAGTCTTAATACAAAATTAATTTACTTGAAAGTCCCAAAACACTTAAATAATACTTAAAACCGTTACACAACATGGCTTCCCCAAGTTCCCCTACAAAACTAGGCGCATACAAATAAGCAGACGATCATTTGGTCCGTCTAGCCATGAAGGGAAATAAGCAAATTCTCCCGCACCCAAAATAAATTCGCGTTTCCGATTGGTCAGTTAACTTAACATGGCCAAATGGCGCCAAACTTAAACAGCGAAAAACAATGACATAGGGGAAGTAGACAAGTTTGTTTGGCTTGAAATTTACATTCCAGGCTGTATTTTCTAATATTTTTAAATTAGAAACAACTCTCTCTCTCACAGGTAACAAAAGTTGATAATTATACATTTGGAAACAAGCCTGAATTTGACGTTACTTATAATCGCGTGAGACCTTCAAAAGCAACGTCTAGAACAAAATTAAATACAAACATTTAAATTAAATTACATGGTCTGAATATTAATCATGGGAAAAAATGCATCCAATAAGAATTGATAGGACATGTTTTACAACCTTTCCTAGTTCTTAATTAAAAGTTTAATCTGACACGAAAGTAGAAAACTTGCGAGTTTAAATATCTATTTCCAAAAAAACTTCTTTACAGTCTGACATTGATAAATTCAAGTTTGAGCATAAGATTTTCAGGGTCAAATTTTATCTCTACCTTTATTTATTCTGTTTTTTCTTTTTAATTTTCCTAAACTGGATATCCGAGAAAAAAAAAAGATTTAAAAACAGAGTCAAACAGAGTTCAAGTTAAGAAAATGCAATAAAATATCCTCCAAACTTTGACTGGGTTAGAAAACCTTTACGGAATTCGAAGGAAAAACTCATTATAAGATAAGGTTTCGTAATACGTTTAGTCTCATCCAATATAATTTGAAATAAAAACCGTTTAAAACTCAAAAACCTTCTACTAATTCGAAGAAATTATCGAGATTAAAAGATCAAATTTCTTTAACTTTAAATTTAATCTAATGATAAATAATCCTCCCACACATTTAATGACGTCATGAGACACACGCGTCCTATTTGATTGTAGATTAAAAGAAAAAGTGTCGGATTTCCGTCTCATTATTTTCGTGGATCGGCATAATTCACAAAGATCTGATAACGTTGATGACAAAAAACCTTCCCTGTCATATTTCCTTATTTTATAACAATCTGTTTATAACAACAGCGTGTTGTAACTATTGTGTTAGATCTAAAGACTTCCCTTACAACCTGGGCTAATCTGAAGCTAGAAAAAAAGGGTTTATAAAATGTCAGTCTATTGGGAAAAGCGTCAGCGACAAGATCTCTGATTGAAGATTAACTCGAGGAGTGCCACGTATGGAAGCTATAGACTGGTCTATATTCAATCTCAATCCCGATTGGCCTATTTATTTAATATAAATCTCCGCTTAGTGACAATCGGACAGTATAAATTGAAGTTTTATTGACATTCCCAAGTATCTAATATTGAATAAAACGCTTGGAAACTTTGTGAAGAAATAGAGATACCAATTCCTAGCAGGGAAAGCATATATACTTAGTCAGTTAAACAGACAGAAAAGTTTTAACACTTCTACAGAATTACGTCTCCTCAGTCATAATAACACGTAATATCTACGCGTATACAGGGTGTTTGTGAAAAGTTTATCAGAAATTAACCTGGTATGATCTATGGCCGATTTCGAGTCGAAAATATAACATTTTGCCCTAAGGGTCACTGTTTTAGGTTATGATTGTAGTGTTTTACGACAGATGAACCCTTAAATTTATTTAAGAAACTGAAAGACAATATTAAGGGGGTTATTCATAAAATACTCCAAAGATAACTTGAAAATGGTGGCCCGGAAGTTACATTTTCGCCTCGAATTCGACAGACATTTCAAATACTCCCTGTATATCCTTGCAAAATATATAGCTGTAAAAAAGGCAGTTGTTTCTATTGCGAGTTCGTGCCTTACACAGGCGTTTCTGAAAACACGTGGATATTAACGACTTGTGTCTGTATTTCTATTCCCGCAGGTAGTCTCGTAAAAAGTCTCTTTCGCCTTCACCTGTATTTGTTTGAATTACCTTAAACCATCGACAAAAAATAGCAAAGAATAATTCTTCAAAATTTGTCAACGAAACAAAAAAAAAATAGATAAATTAATTCGTCATTTACCCTTACCCTGTTTTCTATAAAATTACTTTCTCTTTTAACGGTTACATGAACATCGGGTTCTTTGTCAACCCTTTAATGTTTTGCCATTGTATAATCCACAACACCGGAGATGTAGTTCGTGGTTAGTAGGCCTAGTGCAACATAATCGAGGAGGTACAAATGTGGTTGTATTTTTTATGTGTACCTACATTAAAGTTTATTTTATTTAATTTTACTTTTAGTGTGATTATTTAACTGGGCGCGACAGAAATTTATTGTGTTATTGAAAATCGTCCATCCGAGAAGAGAAAAAAAAATATATATATTCAATGTTATTATATTTAAGGGATATCATTTAGTCGAGGGTCTAACCACTCTTAGTGAGAAACTTATGGTGTTTCACGCCTAATTCTATTATAGTACAGACAACCACGATCGAGGTGACCACCCCTCGCAATTAGCTAGCTTGCTTGCAAGCTAGTCGAGTGTAATAAGTTAGTGTCTTTCTCTTGTACCCTATCTCTCTCCCTTTCTTTCCAAGCTGCAGAACCCATTTCACTTTCATTTGGAATTTGTACGACGTCAGGCGCGTGCGCTCGTGTTTTGTACTGAGATTCTATTTCGACATATTTTAAAATCATATACTTAAAAAAGAATAGATTAAAATAGATTAAAAAGTTTTGTAATAAAAGGGTTACTTTTTAAAATTGAAGTTTCACATTAAAAATTACGGATGAAATATAAAGTTTAATTTAAGATTTGTTTTTGTAAATATTTCATTATACGTAACTTCGGCATCAATATATTTCAGGTAAGTCACATATTTTCAAAATTATTTAAAGTAGGTAATATTGATTTACTTAATTTAAGGTATATTTATTTTAAATTAAATTAAAGGGGCGTCCTATTATAATTATTTTAATTGGAAAGAGTGTATAAATATCGGATCTGTCTACTGATAAAATATTAGAGGCAATATGAGAAATTTTTATCCTTTTTTGAATAAAAACTAAAAATTCGAGCTGAATCGAGGGGCTAATCACTGTCTAATTCCCTGTACACCGATTATGGATTAGGTTTAATCATTTTAGCACTGTCAAGCGCAGGACTTTTAAAAATTTAGTACAGTCAAAGGTGCAGTCATGTACACCGATTAAACTAAGTGGCCGTCCCCTCGAGCAGAACATTGAATTAAAAAAATTCTATCTGAACCCTTTTGCCATAAAAAAAAATAAAAATAAATTATATATTAAAACAAGCTCATGTCGTAGATGGTCAAAAACTAATTAAAATACTCCAATGGTTATGACCCACAAATATTAATTGGCAATTAATAGTTCACTATTTCATTACCTAATCTAATAGATCATGGTATATCGGTCATTAGAACAATGTTAATTGATTATAATAATAATAATAATAAAAAAAAACATAGAAAGTCATTTTCATTGCTCTAATTCCTGCGGAACTTTTATTTCGATAATATTCACGGCTATGGCATCGCTTTCTTTTGTATAAATAAAAGGTCACGAGGAACAAAACATAATCATACCTATGATTATCTAATCATAGACAACGGATTTGTAAATGACGAGATAGCCAGTTTAAAAATAAAATTTACCCAACATACAGGGTGTTTATGATAAGTCTGCAGCCATAAATTAAGGGGGATGTTCTTTGGGAAATCGATTTTGAGTCGAAAATGTAATAACTTCTATCTCCATTTTGTTTGCCCTAAGGGACACGACACTGTTTTCGAGTTAAGATTGGTTGGAGTATTTTACGGATGGCCCCTTAAATTTAATTAAGAAACCGAATAGACAATGATTGCTAATTTAATTAAGGGGGTCATCCCTAAAACACTGAAATCATGATTTGAAGACAGTGTCCCTTGTGGCAAAATGGAGATAGAAGTTACATTTTCGACTCAAAATCGCCCCCTTACACTTAATTAAGAAACTAATTAAGACAATGATTGCTAATTTAATTAAGGTGTCATCCCTAAAACACTCAAATCAAATCATAACTTGAAAACAGTGTCCCTTAGGGCAAACAAAATGTCATAGATAGAAGTTACATTTTCGACTCAAAATCGATTTCTCAAAGAATTAACATCCCCCTTAATTTATGGATGCAGACTTATCAGAGACACACTGTATATTAAAATAAATGTAAAGATAAAAGTTAACAAACTTCTCTAGCAAAACGTGAAAAGTCAAAAGTGTTTTAGGCGTGTACGAGGGTGAAGTACCCACGGATCTTCTCTTGGGAAAATTTTAAGTGTCTATTAGTTATACAATGGGATACCCGATCTAACAACCGGTAACAATAGAGTACGTCACCCCATCAGTGAGTGAGTGTGAACTTTCCGTTTTTTTGTTGGACTCGGTCGGGATATAGTATAAATACAACGTGTCAGTGAAGGGATTCCCGCATTTTAAAGTTGGTCTAGAATATAGTGAGTAGATTTAAATTTATTCCTAAAGTTTCAATTGATGGATTTAAAAATGTTTATTGACCTTTTACGAGAAAGAGAAGCTATAGAAATCCCTTCTTAGTTTGTGCCAAAAATCTCATTGGAAAACAGGTATTTCAATGAGAATTTTGGGACAAACTAAGACCGCAATATCCAAGAACAGCTGATAATACTACTGTTGAATGGGAAAGAAAATGTTTCGTACCATTTATCTCTCCCTTATAAAATATTTGTCTCTTTAAAAAAAGAATCCCTTCTTTTTCATCTTTAGGTACCAGCATAAGTTTATAATATGTGTTCCTTAAGTATGGCAGTATCTATACAAGTTCATAATGCTAGAGATTTACTGAGAACGACACGAGAATTGAGTGCTACACTCGGTTAATTTTGCAGTCCATCTTCCTATTTAGTCTATACTAATCCTTTGACATTCAGCGCCTTGACATTCGCTTTACAAGAATCTATGACCCACTTCACTTCATGACAAGCTCCAGTTTGTAACCAGTTACAAACTTATGGTGAACATATCTTATGAACTTATGGTACCAGTTAAAAGTGACGGGATCACAGCCCCTCGGATTTTTACGTTTCGTACGCTAAAAAAAAATTTGAACGTTAATCTTATGGCCCTTGAATTTAAAGAATCAAAGTCAATGAAAACAGTTCAGTTACGAGTGGATTAGGTAATCTTATATCTAGATCGATTGAATTCCTTAAATTTAGAGATATTCGTTCGCTTCACGCCAAGAAAACCGGTACAATTTCCACGAAACGATCATGCCCTAAAATGTCCCACATTTTTATAATTAACCCGACAGTAGCCTGGACCATGGAAGTTGAAAAGCAGTCATTACCCAATGGAGGTGGTGGGTCCCACGTTGAACCGTCGGTCAAAGTATCCAAGCTCCGTTTTCTGATGTTGTTCATCTTCGGGATGGATACCATCGTTTCAACATTGACCTTTTCGGCCTACCCCATTATATCAGACGTCATCGAAGGTTACTACGGAATCGGACCGTCCGATGTCAACTGGACAAATATGATCATGTCCTTATCTTTCGTCGTGGCGTTCTTACCATCGGTAGCCATGTTCGAGAGAGTCGGGTTAAGGTTCGGCGTTACGTGCGGAGTAATTGGAGTAACCGTCGGATACTGGTCACTACGGGGTAGTTTAGCCGTTGACCATTTTTGGGTCATTCTAGTCGGTCAAATATTTGTCGGGTTGAGCCAAGTATGTTTCTTGACCATTTCGCCCAGAGTGGCTTGCGTTTGGTTCGGACCTAACGAAGTATCCAGAGCGTGTTCAGTTGGAGTATTTTGTAATATGGTATGTATATTGTATATACGTTCATTCAATTTTATTTTTCAAATTGGACTTTAAACTAAAGTTTTTTATTTGTTGTTGTTGTTGTTTTTGGACAGATTGGAATTGGTTTGAGTTGCGTCATCCCACCGTTGGTTGTTAACAGTAAAAACAATGGTGAACTGCATGAACAGCTTTCATATTTCACCTATGGATTGGCGGGAGTCGCTTCAATATCTTGTCTTTTAACTTTAATTGGTCAGTAAAAAAAAATTCTTTTTACAAAATAATTCCCAACGGTAAATTTATTATCTTGTCCTTGAAATGGGTTTTTACCGCAAAAATAGAGCTTTTTAGTTAATTCAAATAGGAACAGATTAATTAAACTATAATTAAAGATAAAATTCGCTTCAATCTCTTGTCTTTTAACTCTAATCGGTCAGTAAAAAAAAAGAAAAAATCGTTTTACGAAAAAAAACCCCCAACGGTAAATTTATAAAATTGTCCTTGCAATGGGTTTTTAGCTTAAAAATAGAGTTTTTTTAGTTAATTCAAATAGTAACAGATTAATTAAACTACAATTGAAGATAAAATTCCCCTTAAACTACGACCAGATTAGGGAGAGAAAAATAAAACGCACAAAGTTTACATCGTGTACAACTTTACAAAATTTACGTGCATAAAATAAATCTCTGGCTTCTTTCCCCAAGATATAAATATTATAACCATTAAACTAAAATATAATGATACCAATTTATTAGAGAATCCGGGGAGATTCTTGTGACGAACGGGTTTTTTCGTGGAATATAGTATTATAATAATTTGGGATTCATCTAAGGTTAACTTTAGCAAATCACGAAAAAGGGTTGAAGACGCTGGGTGGGTTTAGATCATATAGACGAGTTTGGTAAAGGACTTCCTCTTCACATCACCTGTCTCGTTGAATAAGAATATGAAATTTAGTAGCACCCTTGAAATTCAAGGTCATATTTTCACTAGCACGTTCTACTCATCCACGTGGGTAGAGATGAGGGGGTGGGAATGAATTGATGCGTGAATTTCAATTTTAAAAGATGTTGACATTAAGTTGTGGTATTTTATTTTTAAATTAATTTCTTTATGGAATGATAAAGGGTTTCGTGGATCACCGAAGCATCCTCCGAGTCAAGCGCAAGCTTTGCTTCGGACCAGCAAAGAAGAAGAAAAGAAAGATATCTCACCATCGAAAGAATTGGGAAAACAACTGAAAGAAATTTTTACAAATGGAAATTTCGTTCTGCAAATGCTCTCTTCCGGTAATTTCAAGTTTATTTTACACGCTACTGAAGACAGATTAATACTCGTACTGTACATTGTTAAAATTTAAGTTAAAATTGGGTTTTATCTAAAAAAATCAAAAAAGGCTTAGCCGCGCTAAAATGGCGGGAAATTGAGTGTTTTGCGCCTTAAAACTTTTCAGAAAAAGCGGGAAATTTAGGTTTTGGCGCCTTAAAACTTTTCAGAAAAACCGGGGAAATTTAGGTTTTGGCGCCTTAAAACTTTTCAGAAAAACCGGGAAATTTAGGTTTTGGCGCCTTAAAACTTTTCAGAAAAGGCGGGAAATTCGCCCAACAACTCAAAGCACGTGCGACTTTGTCTTTATTTTACAGGTTTTATATTTTCACTCGGGATTACGGTAAACACAACTTTAAACCAGATTGTTTTGACGCAATTTCCAGTAAGATTACTTAAGGTTTTACCCTTAATTAGGGACTAATTAACGAATGAATTAAAATTGTTTATTAGGGCGAAAATAAGGCTGTAGGTGTAATGGGTTTACTTCTAGTCATGTGTGGTTTACCCGGTGGTATCATCTTCGGAATTATTTTAGACAAAACACATAAATACAAGTAACGTTAATTTCACACCCATTGGGGATAGATAGACAGAACGGGGCGCTAATTACGCTTTTAATTTCTAGGAGGATGTCTCTTTTCGTTTGTTTAGGAGTGTTACTGAGTTTGTCTTTCGTGACAGCGTCACTTTACCTCAACATCAAGACGCTTTACGTCGCTTGCGCATGCGCAGGGTAAGTTTAATCATTAATGCTACGCTTAATTTAGTTTCAAAACAATATAGGCCTATTCAAGGTCGTAAAATTATAATATGACAATATGAAATACTAGTTTTTGGTCAATTAATTCTTTTAAAACCTAATAATGACAATAGCAGCCTTAAATTATTACAGCATATGTTGTAATCAAACCTAATTATTTTATTTAAGCCCTATTATTAAATCAGACGGTTCCAAATTTTAAGTATACGTTTTTGAGGTACTGCATAACTTCACGCAATAAATAAATTCCCCATAGGATGTTTTTGGTGTGAACAGGAATAGATTTAATTTTAGAAGTAGGAATGGAGAACAGAGTAATCTGGGCGCGCGTCAAAGTCCCGGACCCCCTTCCACGGGATGGAGGGGTATGAAAGAAGAGGCGCGTCATGGCGACAGAGGTAAAAAGGAATTATGTATTTTTCGTCGTCCCCGTCAGCAACGTCATCGAAACGTAGTTAAAGTGAGCCAATAAGATAATTTAAACTTTTCGTTACGTGTTGGAGGGAGGGGCTCTATAGTGGGCTATGAGTCGGACTGAAGTAAATGCTAACCGTTCTCCATTCCTACTTCTAAAATTAAATCTATCCCTGGTGTGAACTAAGAAAGATCCTTAAAGACATTACAAATCAATAAGTATACTGTAGTCTTTGAGTGCCTTGGAAGACGAAATATTTAATAACAATAAACGAACATATTGTAGCCTTTGAGTGGCTTAGAAGATGAAAAAATTAACTTTTTCTATCTAAAGTTAATCTTAATGGAACAGAACTTGGGAGAAGTATAATTTTTGAGAACCAATATTTAAACGTAATTACAGTTTCTTCATGGCCGGTTACCCAGCTGTGGGATTCGAGTTAGCAGTGGAATTAACATATCCATTACCAGAGTTATTACCATCCGGATTAATTAGCTGCTCCGGAAACGTAAGTATCCTTGAAACTCAGTGTGTCATCGATTATAACTACATTAAGCAAATTATTACTAGGTTATTTCGATTCCTCTTATATATTTGAGCGCCTGGATGGTACCGAATGTAGGAATTCTTTACACTAATTTGGTCTTCATTGGCGTTGCCTTACTAGCCTGTATTTGTACTGGTATACACTTTTATACCTCCTACCATAAGTTTATAAGATATGTTCCATAAGTATGACACTACTTATACTTCGTAATGCATGAGTCTTACTGAGAGCTACTTCGAGAACTACAAGTAAGAATTGACTACACTCCATCTTCCTACTTAGTCTGTACTAAGCCTTTGACAGCGCCTCACCAGGCGTCGCTTTACCTCGAATCTATGACCTACGTCACTTTATGACAAGATCCAGTTTGTAACCAGTGACTAACTTATGGAACCTATCTTATGAATTTACGCTCCTACGCAATTTGCATCACGCTAAGCGGCTATAAATAAATTAATTTGCTTAATTATTAATTTAGCCCTTGTGAAAACCGATTTCCGACGGTTAGCCGCTAATGAATCTCGAGATGAAGATAATTTTCGCGCTACGGGAGAAACAATTACCGGGCCAGTCTCTTCTCAACATATGTAAATTAATTTAAATTGTTTTTAACTAAGTTTTACCGAACTACCATGATGTCACAAGATCGCTCCTTATTTTTTTAAATCATTTCACTTTATTGTATACTTTACTCATGCTTTCATTCGCATAAAATAAAACCGATTTATTTTGTTTACACGTTTTGTTTACCGTCAACATCTCCGACTTGCGAGGTGGGTTATGGACTTCTGCAATATATGACGAATTTTACCTCGCGAATAATCTATCTCGCTCCGCGTTGCACCTTGCGCGCGCGCCTGACCTCGTGTTCCCACCAACCAATTAAATCACAGTTAAAGACGTTCAGACACGTGACCGATTGTGCGCAAGCCCGACCCACAAACTCCGCATAGATATTAAAAGGGGAAATATGGGTGCACAACGATTCCTATGATCTGTATGTATTCCTACTCAAACGTAGAATGAAATTATGAAAAATCATGTTTACGTATTTTTTATTTCTCTTTGAAAAAACAAAGATACGTTTTTTTAACGCAGCCAACTATTGTGTATTAACATAAAGAGAAAAACCCGCGCTTTTCATTTTTAGTTTGCTTTCCATTGGTTTTATTTCTTTTTTTTTAAATTATCGGTGATAAAATCTCGAATCTTAATTATAAACTGGAGTATAATTATGGCACCGTGGTATTTACAACACGGCGTTGTAAGCTCAATGGTTGGTTGGGATTAACTATTAATGTTAGTTGGTGAAAAGGGAAAAAGAGAGAAATCAGTGGTAATATTTAAAATTTACAGGTGTCTTTCAATTTAAGTAATTAATTCCATTTTAATTACCAGTATTAGTTAATTTTGGAAATTAATTTAATTTTAATTACCAGTATTAGTTAATTTTGGAAATTAATTTAATTTTAATTACCAGTATTAGTTAATTTCGGTAATTAATTTAATTTTAATTACCAGTATTAGTTAATTTCGGTAATTAATTTAATTTTAATTACCAGTATTAGTTAATTTCAGTAATTAATTTAATTTTAATTACCAGTATTAGTTAATTTCAGTAATTAATTTAATTTTAATTACCAGTATTAGTTAATTTCGGTAATTAATTTCATTTTAATTACCAGTATTAGTTAATTTCGGTAATTAATTTCATTTTAATTACCAAACTGTGTTATTATATTATTATTATTATGAAATAAATGCCATATAAATTATTTGCATATGGAATTAAAAGTGTTTCGTTAGAATTATTAATTATTTCATGTTTGGGGTAAATCTTTTTTTTTTTTTTTTTTTTTTGCAAGTTCTCTAAAAATATATATATATACGACTTAATTATTATTACAATTAAGAGAATTATTGCAAATTAACTTGGAAGAACTAGGCATACACTTATGAAGAATCAATGAAAAATATTGTACTTCGTTAATTCATGAAAAAAAAAGAACAAAAAAAAAATACAATGAAATTAAATAAATTAAGATTTAAATGACCCCCTGATATGATCGCTTAAAAATAATTATTATAATAATTAAACCCCTATATTTTAACCTAATCTAATTAAACTTTCTCTAACAAAATAATTATATTAAACTAGGAATTATTGAATATCTTTGGTGACAAGAAATCATCGTAACAATTAATCTTTATAGATTCTTCTCGATAGGAATGTTACGTACGTACGTTACTCTTTGATATTTAAATAACGCAATTAAATTAAAATTGTCAATTAAACAATTTAATTTAATGGCGTTGCTATAAACAGTAACACAAAACAAACAAAAATAATAATATTGACAAGAATAGGCGACTGAAATACGAAATTTCATTCCCTCATTTTGTAATTCAAGAATAGAAAATTAACTAATTAGACATCTCTTATATTAATTACCCCCCCCCCCTAACCCCACACGCATTTTAATTTTGCCTAATATAATTCTTATCATATCGGTATATAGTCTATTCTCGATTTATGTATGTCTCGCGTTGTGACCCTATTTCTTTTACCCACGTTCGTAATCGTAAAGTTTTCGGTAACAAACTTTCTTTGTTAAAATAATATATATTTTCTCTATATTGTGCACCTTTAGTAGCGTAGCGTAGAGTAAAACTATCACACTTTTCTGGTAACTTCGTTTTACACTTACACTCTTCACTAGATATGAAAAAATACGAATCCATTTATGCATAAATTTTTTTGTTGTTGTTGTAATTGGAACGAAATGAATTACCAATTAAAGGGAAAGGGGGAAACGTTTTAGACTAAAAAATAGAAATTAACAACGATTAACTAATTATGTAATTAACAATGAGGCCTAATTGGTTTTTTTTTTTTGTATATATGACACCTATTTGATTGCTAATGGCCAGACCAGATAGCTGGAACACGACGCAGGTTTATAATGTCCCCCCCCCCTTTTTTTGTACGCTAACTAGTTTTCTTTCGTTGTTTCGTTCGTATCGTTATTAGTCGAACTCCCTAGGATCTTTTTACTGTATTGTATTTGTTGTTGCTCTTTCCATTCTCGTTTGACTTCCATTCGTTTTAATTGTCCATCCCACACCAAATCAACTAACCCTCCCCTCTTAGCGATCTCTGATTTAACCCGACCTGCAAAATCGGCCGCATTTTCGCCTTCCTTTAATGGGAATAAATTGGGAAGAAAAAAGAAACATTCAAAGAATTAAAATTGGGATATCATGGATTGTGGATTATGTATATTGACCACTGTCCAAGGAAAGGAAAGGAAACTCGTATGTATTATTATAATTTCCTTAAATATGGGGAAATTGTTGAAATTATGGAAAGAAATCGGGAAATTGTTGAAGTTATGTTAGTATGTCGGGAAATTGTTGAAGTTATGTTAGTATGTCGGGAAATTGTTGAAGTTATGTTAGTATGTCGGGAAATTGTTGAAGTTATGGTAGTATGTCGGGAAATTGTTGAAGTTATGGTAGTATGTCGGGAAATTGTTGAAGTTATGTTAGTATGTCGGGAAATTGTTGAAGTTATGTTAGTATGTCGGGAAATTGTTGAAGTTATGGTAGTATGTCGGGAAATTGTTGAAATTATGGTAGTATGTCGGGAAATTGTTGAAATTATAGTAGTATGTCGTAGAAATTGTTGAAATTATGGTAGTATGTCGTAGAAATTGTTGAAATTATGGTAGTATGTCGTAGAAATTGTTGAAATTATGGTAGTATGTCGTAGAAATTGTTGAAATTATGGTAGTATGTCGGGAAATTGTTGACATTATGGTAGTATGTCGGGAAATTGTTGAAATTATGGTAGTATGTCGGGAAATTGTTGAAATTATGGAAAGAGTATCGGAAAATGGGAAGAATGGTCACTTTGGGCTGTAGTTTATCATATTGACGTTCAGTACCTTAATGGTCATGGCAGGCAAATACCAAACATCACAGACAATAGCCCAACTGGTCATCATCATTAAAAGATAGTGCATATATCCTTGTTTGCTACTATTCCAGAATGGATCACCAAATCTTGGATCGTACTTTAGATTTACAAGACAAAAATTTCAATTTTAATTTTAGGCGGGTAAACTAATTAAGGCAGCTCAATTAATAAATAATTACTTTTATGGCTGCAGGGTAAATTTTACCCCCTACTTCGAAACTACCCTTTTTAAACATCATTACGGAGGTATTATTTATGCAAGTTCCTTCGGGAAATATTAAAATAGGTAGTTTATCAGGATCTTCCACGTGATCCTTGAGTCTTTTAGCCACCAAAGCTCTGTCTTTCATCTCGGACCTTTCGAACCAAATGTGAGACGTAGCTCGGGCAAGTGCTCTTTGAAGGACCCCGAGGAAACCACCCTGACTTTGACCCACCTACGCAAAAACCCCAGAAGAAGAAAAACAAACATATTCAAAACTCAATGTACAAATTAAAATTAGGCCTATTTTTAAATAAATATACCAAGGCGTAGGAATTATCGCTGGATAAAATAACAACATCAATAGGTGATGTATGATTGGCTACGCAAATTCCACCACCTTTTGCCATATTTTCTCTATTTTAAGTAAAAAAAAAAAAGAATCCTTAGAAAACGACATATCATAAAATCAAATCAAATCAAATCGAAGTACTATGGAAAAAACCCTTACACATTATGATAAGTAACGACAGCTGATAACGCTCTTGCTAGAATTCTAAAACACATAACGCTGACTCGATGATAAAGCCATCGTTTTAACCTACAGTCGAAAGGTTTTTTAGAGAAAGAGAGAGAGAAAGAGAGAAAAGAAAATGTCAGTAACAAAAAGGTACCGACAAACTGATACTTTAATCAGTTTACATAGTAACAGAGATTCAATTCAACTTCGAGACCTAGCATGCTTTTGACTACACGTAGAGACAAAAAACTAAAGAATATATATATTTGAACGTTACGCATTGAACAGAACATGCGTATTTACCTAACACTTAATTTCCGTAAATGAAAAGGAGTTTATTTTGTGTTTGTATATCAGGAACGGAAGTAAATAGTGAAGGAAAAAAGGATATAAGAAAAAGAATTGGAAGAAAAATAGAGAATTTAAGCTTAACCTAATTACTAATTACTATTAGATCTGAATTCCAGACAACCTTTTTTTATAGTAGATAAAAGATTTATAAATATAACCCCCCAAGGCTAGTTGATCAATACCGTTACGGTTACCTTAGATAATTAAAACTTATCTTTATCTCTAGAGTACGCAGTTAGTTATCACTTTATAAATGCGTCATAATAAATTGGAACAGCGGTAAAAAAAAACGTTTTTATCTCAAATCTCACATCTCACAATTGACTCAAAACAACTCATCAACTTCATGAATCACTTATTTTTTTTACACAAGTGGTTCAAATTTAAACCCACGTAAAGGTTAAAGGTCAGCGGAATTCAAGAAAGTTTAATAAAAAACCCTGGTATAATTACCGTGATTCTGGAACAAAACCGACAATGCCGGTACAAAAAACCATCCATCCAACACCGAAAACGGTTAAACACACTCTAAAGAAGATATTCTTTCGTTTAAATCATTACCAACCTCATTAAAAAATGTTTATAATTGGTAAAAATTGCACAAACCTCAATGGCATTAGAATGAGATAACGTATGATACAGCCTATACCCCATACTATCGTTAATCTCATACTTTAAAAAATATAAGAAAAAAAGGTATTGGGGAAAGGGGGAGAAAGGTAATAAGTATCGAATTTGAGGTAATTACCGTTAACCCTAAGATGGTAGAAACCATAATACCTGGATATTCAGTACCTTATATAATGATAGTTCTTATTCGTTCTAGTCAAAAGGTTCCACGAAGGAAGTTCTGAAAATTTCACACACACATTTTTGTTGTAATATTATTGGCTTGCGATGTACATGTATTTATAATTTACAACAAGTTAAAACAAGTACCTTCAGCAGCAAATCGCTGAGTAACTTCGTCTTCAATTATGGCCTAACAATGAACAATAATACATCGAGGTTAGGGTCAATGTTTGACACAAAATTGAAGGAAGGAAGGTTACGCACTTCTACACCGGCTTTTATAAAATCCATGGCATCGTCTAATCGAAACTCTTGTTGTAATGTGTTATAAGACCTATTTCGAGGTATGGGGGCAAGTTTGTCGAATTGTGGTAAAAGTTTTGGAGCTTCTCTGCTGATAACTTTGTTTTGGCAAAAATAATGAGAGATGATATTATTATAATTGCCATTGGATATAATAATTAATGCGAGCTAATATAAGTTCATAAGATATTTTCCATAAGTTTGTCACTGGTTACAAACTGGAGCTTGTCATGAAGTGAGTGAGGTAGGTCATAGATTAGATTCTAGTAAAGCAACGCCTAATGAGGCGCTGTCAAAGGTCTAAACAGACTAAATAGGAAGATGGAAGACCTGCAAAATTAACCATCATCCGAGTGTAGGCCTTCAATTCTCGCTTGTCGCTCTCGAACTACCTCGAGCTGTAAGTCTCTAGCATTACGATGTATATGTAGTGTCATACTTATGTAACATCTTATAAACTTATGAAGCTAAATAGTCCCAAGGGTTGTCACAAAATCACTGGACTTGACCCGTGTTTCTTGACCCGTGACAACCCTTTGCTGGTAAACAGTTATAATTAGCTAGCATATTACTTTTAACATATTTAAATGTATGCCTACCAGAGGTTTTTTTAATCCTGATATCATTATCTTCGTTGGTATCCAATAACTGGATATCTTCATAGTCTATATCCCTTTTTAATCTTTCTTCCGCTTTGGCGATTCTCTCTTTTCCGAACTTTTTTTGTTTTTGAAATACATAAAATATCAGCTTTTAAAACTCAATAAAGGCAATATAATATAGAAGCCAAGCTTGAATGATTCTAAGTTCTGTAAATTCTTTCCTTGTAATCTAACCATTCCACTTCACGCTATCAAACAAATCGTTTTCTTTTCTTTTTTTCCTATTTACTAAAATTGAGTTAGGGGATATTTGCTACAAAATGCGAAAATTTGTCAAAATTTTAACAAAGATTTAGTAGATTGAAACGGGAAAAAGTTGGACGAATTATTCGCAAAACAAAAAGAATTTTTAACCACATAACCAAGAATTTATTTTATATTTCCAAGGTTGGCGTCTTAATTTTGGAGCTGGTAAAAAATTATTCAGCATTTTTTAATGAGTGCTGATTAAAAGCTTGGCCAATAAGAATCTTTAACGTTAACCAAAACGTATGGATATAATTTACTGATATTATTAATGCTGAAAGTGCAGTGCAACAGCGTGTTTAATATTCATTAGACAAAGCAAAAAATTCTTGATAGTAGAGCGATAAGAGATTTTTCAAGGCTAACAAATTCCAGGCAATCGAATAGCTTATTTTTTCCATAAATGTTTTTATTTCCTTTTATTTTCACCAAAGAAAATTTATTCAAAATTGGGTATTAAGAAGTGCTAGTTATAGCAAATTATAATATTTAGGAAAATGAGATAAACATTGAACAACGCATAATTAATGAGAAGCTATTAATTTTCAGTGTCATATTGAGTGCATTTCCTTATAATCCCTTTATAATTACGCTATTATAAATTCGAATAAATAAATTCAAGTTTTTATGATTATTCATATCTAATAAAAACCTAACTTTAATAAAACATCGTGCAACAGCCACGTATAACGATTAAACTTTACGCTTGTATGACCACTTGACAATATTAATAACACAGCAATTTAACAGGAAAACTTTCCTTATTTATAAGTTCAAAAGTGCTGGGTAACAAAAGGGGAAGTTCAGAAATCAAGGCGACCTCTGACTAACATTGAAAACAACACAATATACTGCACTACACTGAATTAAGGTCAATTATTAATGCATAAAACACGGGCGTTTTGTTTAAATGATTGCATATGCACTGAAATCATGCATGGCATTGATTGGTGGAATTATTTTTCCCAAGGTTTCAAAACGCTACCTTACAATCTTAAGCGAAACTAATCTTACACGGAAAACACGTTAATTCTATTTATGTCATATTAAAAATAATTCCTCCTGTAATAAATGGGTCAAGAACTGAAGATGACAGTTTTTCTCCTTTAGGAAATCGTTCGATTACTACCCTATCCCTCTAAGGCGAGCGGCGTGAAAATATATAGCCAAGGCTTAGCGAATTTTGACAATAATGGAAACCTTACCTCGAATATTTGAAGTAAAACTTTGATATATTTCTTCCTTAGTCCTACTTCCTTACCAAACGCGGCTATAACTACAATAAACGCGAAAGAACTGATAAAAAGAATCGCTATAATACAAGCGAGACAAATCATGACTTCCCCGTTCGAGGATCAAATCTACACTAATGACGAAATCTTTAATGGAACACCGGAGCAGATGAGTGCGCGATGTCAAAGGGCACGCTTAAATTTGGCGGGAGATGGCGCGTCTATACATACGGCAGCCAATGAAAACTAAGCTTTAAAAGGGCGCAAAATTTTTAAAATTATTAACGCCGCGTGCTGCCAGTGTTAAGCCTAAAACTAAAGTTTGAAACATGAATTTTTTCAGTATATTAATCATCTTTATTTTCTTCAAAACGCAATTTGGTCTTCACAACCTTTATCAACCCGAATCTTTCTTATTAAAAAAACAAAACAAATTCAAGCTAACAAAGATAAGATTTTTGGGCCCAAATTGAGTGCATCATTAACAAAATTTATATTTATAGATTTATATCAGAAGTTTGAAGCGTGAGATAGAGACAGACAGACAGACAAACTTAAAAAAAAAAAAAAAAAGTTATAAGTACTGCGTTTTGTTTTAGTACTGGCGCCGTAAGTCAAATATTTTAAATAAATAGCCTATGACCCGATTCCCATATCCCTGTATATACACAGTTAGTTAAACATTTAATAGATTTACAATAAAAACTTTTATAGGAAGGCACAGTGCTTAAAATAAAGGGGAGTTTGATTAAATATGTTAAACAAAAAATGGAGGTGTAGCTAAAAGGACTAGATAAAAATTAATTGACATGGCTAAAAGGGGGAAGAATGTAATAGATATATTAAATAAAATGTATAGATGAAAAATGGTAGGAAAAAAATAATGAAAGAATACCTAGTATTTTTCATAGTAGTGAAAAAATAAATTTTGAATTATAATTATATAAGATATTATTTTTGTTACTTTGTTTTAAAGCTAGCAAAATGTTTTTACGATCTTAAATAGAGAAATCTATCTTAAAGTCACTTTGTTATCCATTATATCACAATCTATCGTAAATTTATATATATATATTTTTTTCACCATCTTTGTCACGTTTAATATTTAATTTAATTTGGTTATTGTAGTTAAACAATATATAATTTATTTTTTTTATACTTAAATTTAATTGTTTCTTTTAGTTTTGAGTGAGTAAAACTATTTATAGTTTGGCATATATACGAGAGAGGAAGAGTTAAAGCCAAGAATATATCATTTTTTCATTTGTGAGCGATGAAAATTATTAATTATTCCGATAATTAATTCATTTAGATTTAAAACACTCCAAACGAAATAAATAAAAAATTATTCAGTCTCTTTTGTTTTTTTTTAAATATATCAAAATTAACCTCATTGACTTTAACTCCTCATTAATTATTATTATTTAATGTCATTTGTTATTAACTAAATTTCTTTAACGAAGGGACTCTCAGGAGGAAAGGAATTTCTAAGTTAGTTAGCAACATATATATATATATATATAGGCTCTGGGGTGACTAGATAGTATCATTAAGTTACGTTTACGTTGAAAGTTTTTTGTTTGTTTGTTTGTTTTGGGCAATGGGTTTATAATTCTTAAACATTTGCCCTTTTTTCAATTTCAGTTTGAAGAACGGACATTTCTTGTTTTAAGGAATTTAAACAAGCTTGCAAGTTGCTTAGTGGTCTAAAATTGAAGAAAAAAGGCTTAATACTCCCGGAATAAATTCAGCAGTAGTTAAAATGTTTTTACCTGCACTCTGGTTTAGCCATGCTTTGTTTCAAAAGATTATTAACAAAGGATTCGTCATAAGGCGCGGGAGATTCGGGAATTTGTACATTCAACCCAGCTTTTGAAGTACTGGCGTTATTTTCAATAATTTGCGCCCGGAGACTCTGTCAAATAATTTATAAACTTAACCCTTTCGACGTCTCTCAAAAATTAAATGACAACAACAACTGTAAATACTTTGGCTATTTCTATGCTTGATCTTAGGGCCCCTTTCAATTCAGAAACGCTACTTTGCAATGCAAATTTCTCCTTTCTAACTGCGTTTAATTCGTCTTTTATTTTAACCAACTCTTCCTCTGTGCTCTGTAATATGATCATACGTAAATAATTTCCCTTACACTCGTCAAAGAAATAAACAAATTTGTTTATTTACTTGTAGCTGCTTATTGGTATTATCTTTTTCATTTTTGCATCGTTCCTCAACAACCTCCAGTTGTTTTTTAAGACAAGAGAGCTCTTGGTTCTTTTCTTTCAAGTGCCAGCTCAAGGCCTAAAACATTTTCAATTTCACGGAGTTTTATTATTATTAAACTCGACTAGATTTAAAATTAAAATCTTAATTCGCACCTTCATCTGTTCGGCTAAAGCCGGATCTCTACCCTGTACATCTTTCAATTCATCTCCTAATTGTTTAAACTGCAAAGCGTTTTGTTTGACGATATTCTGTTGATGCAATAAATCTCCTTGAATGCGTAATTTCTCTTCTAAAACTTTATCCAACTCTTCCCGCGAATTTTGCAGCGCCATTTTAAGATTTTCAATCTCGTTAGTGGATTGGTCCAATCGAGTTTGTTGAGTTGACATTTCGTGTTTCAAACGTTTCACCTCCCTCTTCTCTTGAAAAATTTGGTAACGCAGGTCCTTAGCTACCGACTTTTCTTTTTGGAGACTGTCTTCTAATCCTTTTGATTTGTCTTCCAAATCGGAAATAGTTTTGTTCCTTCGTTTATTCAAATCCTCCATTTGTTTATCCATAGCAGCGACTTTGGCGTCCTTTTCCATTAAACTACTTTCGAGGTATTCAACTTGCAGTTTGACGCTATCGAAACTTCCAGTGATCCCTTTCAACTGCCCATTTTCCTTCTCCAAATTCAAAATTGTCTTTTCAACCTCTTCGAATTGCTTCTCCTTTTCTTCGCATTTAAGGCACGGTTGGGTTGACATTTTCTCTAAATACTCCGATCTCTCTTTGTATTTTTGCATCATTTTTTCAACGTCGGTTAAAGAAGACTCTTCGTCGATCATTCTAATTTCGGTTTGAACCGAAACCGAGCAACTAGAGAAAGTTAAATGTCCGTTGGCTTCCAATAAGTTGCTGTTCGCCAAAAGAACGGATTTTTTCTTAGATTCTTTCATAACTTCCTTGAGTTTACGCGTCAAAACTTTGATATTGGATTCGTAGGCTCTGATTTTGTTTCTGTACAAAGCTTCGTTCGTTTCCATCAGGGATTGCAGCTTATAAACTTCCGGTTCGTAATTTTGGACCCTATCCCTGGTTATCTCCGGAGTTTCGAAGACAATAGTTTGAGTTGAAATATTTGAAATTGAGGGAATGTTTGATTTATCATCTTTCAACTTTGAAAGCAACGATTGATTTTCGCTTTCCAATTTCAAATTAGTTTTTTCAGCATTTCTTAAATCATTTTTAACAGTGTTAATGACTTTATTCAAATCCGATATTTGTTTATTCAAGTCATCGATGTAAATATCCGAACTCTGAATATTTCTGGAAGATTGTTCTTGAAAAGAAAGCTTTTGGTGCAGAAGTTGCTTCTCCAACAATTGCAACGACTCCTCCAATTTGATATTTTCATTCTTCAAATGCTCCAATCTCGCTCCTTTATTCTGCAACTCGGTTCTCATTTGTTTAAAATTATTCTCCAAACTACATAAATTTTCCTGAACCACCTTCAAAGCTTCATTAACTTCGTGTTTCTCGGAGTTAGCAGCGGCGAGAGCAATTTCTTTAGCGGTTTTCTCTTGCTTCATTTCAGACAGAGCTTGACTTTCCCGTTTAAGTTGCATTTCCAAGAGAGCTAACATTTTTTCATTATTTTTCTTATCTTCTGTCAGTTTATTATTTTGAATATCATTCTCGGTTAGTTTCTGTTTGAGAAGAACCAACTGCGTCAATAAGCTTCCATTTTCGGACTCCAACGTTTGACACATTTTCTTCATGTCATTATTTTCCTTCAGGGCGGTGTTGTAACTAAACTCCAACTCGGACACCTTTAATTTCAAATTGGTCATTTTGGTTTGCTCCTCTTCAATCTTTTTCATTCTATTCGAGATCAAGTCCTCGGCGTTACCCTTATCTTTCTCAATTTGAATGAAGAGTGCTTCTCGTTCCAACATATCAGCTTCGATGTTCTCTAAATGTTTCATCAACATTTCTTTCTCCTTGACGGTTTTAGCTCTACATTCGTGAAGTTCTTGGCTCAACCTAGTAATCTCTGACCTCGATTGCTCTATAATAACGAAAGCTTTGGCGTATTCCGATTGCAAATTGATCAGTTCACGGTGCAAGTCGTTTTTGTTCTCTTGCGAAGCGTGTAGTTGACTTATGTACCACTCTTTAGATTTTTGAAGAGTCACTTTTTCGGATTTCAAACTCGAGATATCGTTCTGTAGTTGAATTTTATCATTTAGAAGGGTTTGTGATTCAACGTGAAGTTCAGCGATCTTCCTTTTTAACCCTTGAATGGCACCATCTTTGGCTTCCAAGTCGACCTTATTTTCTTCCAAAGAGACGGATAATTTATCCCCCTGTATCTCGGCAGTTGCCAAATCTTCCTTGAGAGATTTAATTTCGTTTATTTTCGTGTCGATAACGCCTTGATACTCTCCCAAAACATCTTTCCATTGTTGATATTCCTTGGTTAGGTTTTTCAGTTCCTTGGAAACGGTTTCTTTCTCTTGGTTGGAAGTTTCAACTTCCAAAGATAATGACGAAACCTTAGCTTCCAACGAACTAACCGAAGCTTGAAGTTTAAATTTTTCCTTAGTTACATTTTCTAATTCTAACTTTAAGGCATTCGCTTGTTCCTCCAGATTGGTTTTTTGTCTTAGGACTTCAAAATGAGCTTTTTTCTCCTCCGTTTCAACATCTGGCAACTTTGATTTTGGCTCCGGTTCTTGGCAAACCGTGGGAGGAAGCGCGGTCCCGCTAGTTTGAGTGCCTCTGTGTTGCGTTGTTTTGGGAAGCGCCGTTTTATATTGATAGGTATTATGTCTGGAATAGTTAGTTGCATAGGGGTAAGCCTCATTAGGCACTTTAACAAGCATTTGCTTCACTTGGTGCATTTCGTCTTCGATTCCGCTGGCGTTTGAAAAGTTTGATTCCGTTTCAAAGGCGTCCGAATAGTTGGAAATAGTGTCGAAACTATCGTATTTCATTTGGCTATAGTTGGAAGACCACATTTCTGAGTTGTTAATAGGTGCGCCAGTTTTGGTCACCCCTTTACGGTTGTTTCTTTCTACTTCTAAGTTATTTAAAATATCGATATCTTCTCTTTGCGTCGTGCTTTTGTGCGTTCCTACAATTTGCGTTTTATAATTTGTCAACAAAAGGAAGCTCTTGCGATTTGAGCTACTGAAAGACGACCGACTCGAAGACGACGAAGCCGAATCAACGCTATTTACGCGTTGAATCTCTTTCTCAGCTTGATGGTGATTATTATCCGATACTTTACCCGTATTGGAATTAGCGTTTTTTGATAAATTACTATTTTCTTTTTCAATAGTAGCGGTTATAATTTGAGGCGAGGAAGATTTCTTATTATTATTTGTCAATGATAAATGAACTTGTTTTGGCACTGTGGTTGGCCGCGTCCCTAAATAAAACCCAACCCTTTTAAAATACGTATTTTTTTACGAAAACAGAGTAGTATTCAATAAAAGGTCGGTACTCTACCAATAAAACTCTGTTGAAGAGCGAAGCTTTGGGAAGACGCAGCCATAGATTTCAAAGGAGACGGTGGGTTTAAACTAGAGTCAGATGTGGATTCGGTAGATTTTAAGGAACTGGTGGGAGTATCGCTTCTAGATTCGAGTAGAGTCAAATTTGCCTTTTCAACAATATCGGGGCAGTTGCGATTTAGGAAAAATGCCACCTTAGGAAGTCATAATTTATCAGGGAAATTTAAACCTTATGAACCTCAAAACAATAAAGTCAACGTACGGGAAATGAAATTGTTGGGTAAGACGAATCTGATGGTGATTCATAGCTAAACAATTGATTATCCAGCTCAATAGGATCGTTTTTACTTAACCCATCAACCAATCCTTGGCCTTTAGCACCATTATGCATGTTATCTTCCCTGACTACTTGATCCAAAACTGGATAAGTGTCATTATCTAGCGGAGAATGGAGAATAAAACGGTATTTCAAAAACCGTACTCTCTTGAAGAACGTCTTGGCGTTCTAGATAATCAAATCTTACTCTCTATATCGTAATCTTTGGGTCCGTTATCCGGATCTGGATTAGACCTAGGTCTAAAATCAGTTCGGGGATCAATAACATTATTCAAGTAATCGGCTGATTGGTCTTCTACAGGCACCTTGTCAAACGTTAAACGCAAAGCCATGTTTTAGGAGCATGCAAGTGGATTTCTGGTTTGGTAAAAGAATAAATCAAGGGTTTTAAAGGGATGGAATGGACTTATTAAACGTAGCTACAAAATTGTAATAATTTTATGTATACACCGTTGAAATAAAATCAAGTAATAATACTAAAAAGCTTGGTAAAATAAGGAGGCCTTGGTAACTTTCAATATTTACACGTAAATACTTGTAATTTACTGGTAATATTTACCTTTTTCCTAACAATTTTACCGTTGCAAATGATAATGTATTTATCTATCATTAAAAATAGTGTACTGGCTTTTAATTTATCGTCAAAATTGACCTAAAACACATCCGACATTTACAGAACAAAATACGTAACACGTATCTCGTCTATCAAGCGCCATTTTATAATACACAGTAAAAAGAGGGTGGGTAGTAAAAATCTATTTACGCAAGTACTTCCAACTTCAACAAGTAGTCGCCGTGTCCGCGACTAGACTTTCTCTAGACACCCCATATAACCAAAGAGTCGCGTTCACATTAAACTCTTAATCATAAATAATTCTACAGTGCTGGGTGCAAAGATGAAACAACTATAGTTTATGTCAAAAAATACTTCAAAAGCGGTTGACAGAACGACACTTCACTTTGTGACATGGGTCATGGAAAGTTTAGTTTCTAACTCAAGAAACTGATAAAAACAGTACAAATAATTAATATTTGACTTCTCTTTAGATGTTTAAGATGGGTTGTTTCTCAAAAATTATTTCATAGAGATAAAATGGTATAGAATTACCAAAATTGATTAAAATATTCGATCAAGGATACTTTCATTCAATTGGCCCTCATCATTACACGATAACAAGCTAGCCATACCCAAGTTCGTCGGCGCCAACCCATAGTTTTTGAAAGCGTAATAATTAATTTTTAATAAGCAAAGTCGGTTTAAACCGGAACATTTGATCTTGGACTCAGATTTTTATCGATACCTTCAAGCTAAACTTTATTATTTCGAAAGGAAAAAAAACTAGTTTCGGTTTTTCTTAAGAGAAAACCACACAGAGAGTGAGTGGCCCATTTAGTTCCCCAAACGCGATAGGCAAGCATAGTAGGTTAGTCTTCAACACAGAACGTTACTTATACATATCTGTAACAGTTAGCAATTAAAAATAATAAAAGTAGTATTCGCAGTTGGTTAATACAATATGGGGAGTTCAAATTCGAAGGATGTACAAGATGATCTATTTAAAACGCGCACCGTGTTGACATCAATGCCCACAATCATAGAAGAAGGTGATGGGAATATAGCCGAAGATAAGGCAGAGGAGGTAAGGAAAGACGATTATTTTAGAAAAATATTTACAAACAAAACCGGATAAACTCGCGCGACCTTTTACGGCGCCTAAATTCAAACTCGCGCGTTTTTTTATAGGAACTGTTCTATTCGTACAAAGTTGATTCCTTTAGTGGCGTACTAAGTCATAGTAACAGATACAACGCTGCCTTATCGGGTTCACTGGTAAGTGGTTATATATACCATGATTTAATTACTAAAGCTTAAATGCGTTCACAAAAAAATAATAATTAAATTTCAGAAAAATAAGAATAAAAAAGGGCCCAAAACTAAAGACACGGAAAATAAAGTCAATAATGTTAAATACACCAAAACTAAGAGAAGACTGTCCATCAAGGAAGCCGAAAGTAAGTTCGTGACCCCTTAAACAACTTAATAGCAATAATTAACTTTATTTTACTCCCAACACACAGGGTTCGAGTCAACCAAAACCAATCTTAAAGTACTGTACGCGTCGGAGGAGGCGTGGCTCATACCACTGCAATGGTTACCTGACACACGTTTGGAACCCGAGGAATATTTCGTGGATTTGGAACTAGAGGAACTCAACCGTGCTGGCGTCTTGATTCGCAAAAACAAGACAACGCTCGAAGAGATACTACGTCCAGAGCCGGGAACGTCAATCGTGCCTAAGAGAATCCTGGTCATAGGCGAAGCCGGTTTCGGCAAGAGTACTTTGTGCACTAAGATCGCGTACGACTGGGCCATAGAAAAACGTGGTAACATCGCCGCCAAATTTGAATTGACCATCATGTATCGCTTAAGGGACTTAAACGATGGTACCAATCTCGAGGCTGAACTGCTGGATTTTTGTCAGAAGAATTCGTCTTTGACTTCGGACACTTTGGAAGTAAAGGCCGATAAGATTCTGCTCATCCTGGATGGGTATGACGAAGCCACGGACGAACAACGCGTCATGATTCACGATATACTGGGAATGAACCAGGGAAACACTGAATCGGTTTTCAGTGACGCTACCATCTTAATTACGACGAGACCACCTGAAAATATCAACTTCCTCCGTTTGTTTCAAAAACATATCCGAATCACGGGTATGTCCGAGACCAACAGGAAGCGTCTGGTCAAGAAACTAATGAAATACAACGACAAAAAGTCGCTTAGAGTCTTGGAAAGTCTATCCAAGTTCGATTCCTCCTTCCTACAAGATTTGTCGCCGTTTGTCCTTTACTTAATATGCTACTTGCACGATGAACGCGAAGAAGACGCGTCATTCGACACGCCATTCAAGTTACTGGAGGCGGTGACCAACTTCTTGGGTAAACGTTGCAACGAACGTGAACAGTTAGGAATGAACGACGAGGAAATGAAGGAAACCTTCCACCAATTGGGTTGCTTCTTCTTTGAAAGTTTAAAGACAACCAAGATGGTGTATTCCAAAACAGAAATCGCCGAGGCATTCCCTGATGAAAGTCGACGCCGATTAATTGAAAAAAGTGGACTACTCAAAACTCCGGCAACTTTCAAAGAAGATTACACCCAATACTTGGAACCCATACACAAACTCTTCGTGGACTACTTGGGAACCTTTTACTTGAACAACCACTTCACCAATAAATGCGCCAATCCGACGCAAAAACTGCGCTTCATCAGTAGCGTCATACGAAAATTTGGAGCCCGTATCCGCGTCAAGAGTCCCAACGCGGCGGAAATATTCCTAATCGTCGATACTTGGGTATCGGATATAGAGTTTGTGGTTAAGTTTGGACACATGGAGAAGGACAAACTCAAATGTTTGTCAAATGGAGTGTTCGCCTTTACATCGGAACTTCGCAGCCTCAAAATATGGGAGAGCATAAGCGGAACAGTCGGTGGCGGCGCCGTCGCCTTGGAATTTCGAAAAATGGACGAGGACCGAGGGTTTCCGGGAGCGGGGGACATTATACCTTATTGGATACGAGGTCGCGAGTTTGTCGCCAATATCCTGGACAAAATGGTCCATCAAGACTTTGTCTCGGTTACATTCTGGCAAGATAATTTCAAACGGGACGATACCAAATCGACCAGTTTGGAGTTTGAGCATTGGGAAGACGACAGCATCGTCTGGTCATCAACTTTACTGCTCTCAACCCAATTCAACCCTGAGACAACAACCCACATTGAACCCAAAGGTTCCTTAGTATTCCGAAAACTAACATTGGCCCTTAATTTAACCGATTTAAAGAGAGACTATCTCTGGTGCAAACGATTCACTGCCTTTACCCTGAGATGTTGCCGTGATATGCCAGCGGTCTCTGAGGTAGTCGAGTCTGGGAGGTTCTTACACGCGCTCATTGCAACCTTGGAGTCGTGCAAATACTATAAATGGTGCAGGTTTGATATTACCCCTAGGAACTTCGAGAGAGCTTTCGCCTTGGATTGTTTGGTTAAAAGGGCAAGAATTAAACTGAATTTATTACAAGGAAAACCAATGAATGAAATAGTAAGACTGGGAAGATTTCAAGAGAGAAAGGAGGCATTTTGTCAGAAGTTGGATTTTGATTTCTACGAGGATGATGGACAACTATTGTTTTTGGTTGTTAAAAACTGAGCTTAGTTCATAAGATATGTTCCATAAGTTTGTTTGTCACTGGTTACAAACTCTTAACTGGAGCTTGTCATGAAGTGACGTAGGTGCCAAACCCAAAAATAAACGGGCCTAAAGTGCCAAAGACACAAGTACTTCTTATAAAAACACTTTTCTCTTTTTATTAAAATTAAGTCAGAAGAAACAAAAAACTTTTGACATAACAAAGCCGCGTTTGGCACAAATTCCTAGAATTAATTGCAATTAATATATATAATAATTTGTAAACTTATAATATTATAAAGTACAAATTACTATAATACTGTTATTTTTCTTTTCCTATCGATTCGAAACTTCCCAATCGTTTTGAATAAAACCTCTTATAATAAAGCTGCGTAAAACGTAATATTTTTAAAATTGATTTGAGATTCACTAAGGTTTTTTTAATAAGCTTCGACTTCATTTTAAAAAATCTAAGAAGCTAAAAACCCATTGCGTATAAAATATATTACAGGTAAAAAATGTGTATTGGATTATGAATGATAATAATAAATAAAATATTCATGGGTGTATGTATGTAATATAATAATCTCACGATGTACAAAAACCTTGTAACTTCATAATGGAAGAACTATAGTTTTTGGAAGCGACTAGACTAAAATGTTTTAAAATAATATTTTGTTTGTTTAAATAACAAATATATTTCATTGTAAATAAAAGCTAAAACATATTAAATAAAAAAACCGGAAGCTTTGGATTATACCTGCTTGTAAAAATTGAGTTCAAATAAATATTTGATACCATGTTATGATTTTACATTTCATTTGTGTTTGTTTGTATGTAACTTTGTACACCATTTGCTTTTCTCTTAAAATCTAACTTCTAATATAATTTTGTTTTCCTTAATATTTTTTCTCTATTCTAAATACTTTGAAGACCACCAGCATTTTAGCGTTTTAACACTTAAGGTATGTTTGTTTGTTTGTATAATATATCTATAATTATTTTTCCCCAGCTCCCCATTTATTTTTTTATCATAGTTTATTTCTTCCCCTTTAGCATAATGTATGATTATTTTATTTTGAAACAAATTTAGCGCGTTATATCAATAATTTAAAAACCTAGGTAATTATTAATTATTAATTACTAATTACTGGTCTTTAAAAATCACCCCCCCCCCCAATCTACATTCGTTTGTGTATTTTTGCCCCTTTTGATTGGGAAGGTGTTATCTTTGGTAGAAAAAAAAGTGTACAAGCTCTTTCTATAATCTGCATCTAATACGATGATAATATTTCTATATATTTTCTACGTTATAATTTAAAAACAATTGCTTGATATTTTTGTTGTGTTTAATTTCTTGTCACGTGATTAAGGCTGTGGCTATAAAAACTTTCTATCAGCTTGTGCACGAAGCTGCTGCGCAATTTGGGTAATCGTGTAAAATAGGAATAGTGTTTTACGTGGCAGTTTTTTGTTTTGGTTTCCATATTATTTCGAATATTTCATTTTGATCTTTCTAAAAACTACCCAGTTTTGAGTAACTCCGCGATAACAGTTACTTTCAAATGTTATTGACTTTTGTTACAACACAGTTGGCGCAAAATAAACCGCCAATCACTGCACTGAATTGAGATGTTCACCTCTTGAATTAGCTCTAAGAGGGAATTAATTAGTTCTGAGTTTTAATTAATTTCAATAAGGCTTTATTTGTTTGTTTATTTATATTTACCGTATGTAAGGAGGAGGTGGTGGTAAACCTCCCGCTCGTAACGTATTGGAGCGATTTTCGTACCTAAGTCATTAACGATTAATTTACGTTAATAAATTAACATCTACTGGGTTTTACGCAAGGAGGGGAGGGTACTAGGGTTATTTATTATAATTAATTAATTAAGAAAGGAAGTATTAATTAATATGAACTAAATGACGGTGTAATTGTACCCGGAAGTAGTAGTAGTTTTAGGCAAAGTGGATGAAGGGCTGCCAGTTCTAGAACGAGCAGTCAGAGAATTGGAAGAACCTCCTATAGGACTGGGGGTGGCTTGTGGAAGACTAATTTCTGCTGGGGGTCGGACTCTTTCCTCGGGACGATTAGAAGACACCGAAGTTCTTAAATGAGCCGCGGTACCTCCCATTCCTCTCTGCATCGAATTGTAAGTGCTCAATTGAACACTATAGTTCCAAATATTAATATTTGTTTCAGTCACAATATAGTCAAAATTCCCACACCCACACCCCAAAGCAAGCTTGATTTGCTCACCAAGTAGCTGTTCCTTTATTGGAATTTTCCCTTCAGATTGCAATTTAAAATATAATTAAGATTATTTCTCTTATGATCAATTAAGAACCAATTAGCAGGGTTGCCACAGATTTTTCATTTCAAAATTCCCTGACATTTCCATGTTTCCCTGACCATCTAAAGCCAATTTCCCTGAGCAATTTTCAAACTTGCACTAACAGAAAGTAAGAATGCAGCCTTTAAAAATTCCATATTTATCATCAGCTTTGTACTTACAATTATGCTAATTTTATCACAGTTTTTAATTGAGACTACTATTTAGTAGTTAATAAAACTTTCTTAGGAACTATCAGAAACCAGTAATGTAGGCCTATAGAACGTTATCATTGAGCTGGTGCGCCTAGTTGACCGTGACTACACATTTTCAAGTCAGTATGCAACGGAAATTCCCAGACTTCTTACACCCTTTTACAAATTCCCTGACTTCTCCTGGTAATTACCAGGATTTCCAGGTTCTGTGGCAACCCTGATCAGTAATTAATTAACTTACGGCCTCCCACTATGACAACAAAACGCGCAACTAAGCCCCATCAAGAGAACAAAAACGAGAATGAGAGGAACGACTATGGAAAAAATAAAATCTTGCAAGAAATCTCTACGAGGAATACGAGAAGTTGGAAGATGAAATTTGAATTTTTCCTCTTCACGTAATAATATTGTGGTCGACGTCCCATCCAATTTTCTTCCATCACTCGATTTACCCCGATAATATGATATCTTAGGACCAAAATAAGTTAGAACTGAGAAAAGAACGGAAATAAACAACCCTACCAATCTAAAACTACACCAATCAGAGAGAAAATCCCTTCTCCTGAATAAATGTTCAGCGGCGGTCCTAATGTAATCTTTCGGACAAGGAAAACGTTTACGTAAAGGCATAACTTCTCTTTCTAAATCCAACAGATCCTGAGTAAAATTATCAGTCGCTCCAACTCTCACAACAACCCTAAATTATTTTATAAATAATTTAACAAGATATTTTCAAAGAAGTTAAACGGTAAACAACAAACACCCACCCCTCTTTATCTCTGGGGTTTAAAGGCTTCCTTCCTCCAACATCTACAGCAGAAGCAACCATAGTAACATAGACACTTTCACTCTTTCTCCATAAATGATCTTTGAATATATCTTCAATTTGTCTTAACCGATTGCCTTCGAATAAATCCTCAACATTCAAATTTAGAAGTTTCATTTCAGCTTGAAATCTCGCTTCTCCTGAGAGATGATTTTTATCAAATTTTAAACCCCATTAATTTATCACAAGATAGAAACAGGGTTCATACAACTTTTGGAAAACCTATTTCCCTAAGTTTTCCCATATATTTCCCAGGTTTTTTCCCCATATATTCCGTGTTTTTTATAGTTGAAGCAACCCCTTCAGAGCAAACTTACTCAAAGCTCAAAAACTTCCCTGATACCTGAATTTCACTAAAAAATTCTATATTTCTCTGAGTTTTTTGTCGACTATTTTAATCCCTGAGTTTTCCATGTTTGTATGAACCATATGGAAAGGAAAGTCACCAACTTCCTCGATGCTGAACTTGAAAATTGATTATGTGTCTCGAGGTTTCGTACGTTCTTTGGTTCATTGCTATGATCTGACCATTTTCAAAGTAACCACATCCACAATTAATAAATTAATTAGGAAGATTAGATTATTTGGGACTAGATTAAGTTTAACTTATACTTCTATATTGATATCCCCAGGTTCTTCGGGCGCACCGTATAAAAATGCTTGGTCCGAACCATTTGGATGTCGATAATACATCCATCTTGGCAAATCAGGCATATTTAGTATGGCTGCTCGATATTCGATCAAGTCCTCTTAAAAATCAACACAATCAGTATTGATCGCTAATTGCTCATTAAAACTTATATAATTACCATCTCCAAAATTAAACGAATTACGACTAATTGGCAAATAAAAAGCTTGAGTGGTGTATACTACGTGAGTTCCATTTACAAGAAAAGGGCCAGCTGCAATTGTTTATAATTAAAATCATCTTAATCTATTTACTTAATTCATTTTAATTAAAATCATGAAAAAAAAACGACGTGGAGTAATGTAGCCTTCTAATGTCTGCATGGATCGTGATAATATTTTTGGAAATAAATAATAAAATTTCTTTGCAAATTCGATATTGTTTTGGAAGGAAAATCGTATTACAGAAATGGAACTGACCATCGTCCAAGAATTAAATAAAATAATATAATTTTGGAAAATAAATGATTAAAAAAAATCATAATTTCTTCTTGCTTTGAGGGACAGAATCGACACACAACTACAACGTAGAGGAACTAATAAATTATGCATCAACGTTATTGCAGGTTTACAGAGCATTTTTTTAGGCCTTGACTAGTCCAGCGGACTCTCTCCAATGGTTAAGGAGAGAGAGAGAAAAAAAAAGAGCGAGAGAGAAGATAATAATGTACTGATTGTTTAGCCTCACGAGGCAAACCTGAGAAAAACGAGGCCAACGTAAAAACAAATAAAATTATGAACGTCGTCCCGAATGTCATGATAAGGCGACACTTCTTTCACTACTCGAAACGTTTTTTAGACGTTTTTCTTATTTTAAAACTTTCACATATTTAAAATCGAAAAATAAAAATAAAATCGGGACTACAAGCTCGCAAAATCCTCCGTTTTAGGCCCGGATTCCTTCTCCCGGCGAGCCTAAGCGGCGTTCTGCCTCTGCCCGTTCGAACGAAGACCCCTCTAGGCGCCTAGCAAAGCCAACAAAACCCCCTTCTCTCTCTCTCTCTACCTCTCCGAGTCCCTCTTTCTCTCTCACACACACACCACACTTCTCTCGCGTCTTCAAGAATCCCCTTATCAATAAAATGCAGTGCACCTGTAATGGTATTTTTCCCCCCTCACGGCTTTGCTATGCGGCGAAAAGTACCAGCCGCTAGAGTAGTAGACAGACTAGCGATTTTATCATTGGTTTTTGCTATATTTAGGAAACCATGGAACAGAACAAAACACACCCTTACTCTCTTTTGTTTCTTTCAAGGCGAACTTATCTTAATTATAATTAATACCGAATACCGAATGCTTCATCAGAATATTTAACTTAATTTAATTTTCAATGGTTAAATTCAAATTACGTTCCCAAAAATAAAGAAAAAATAAATTACATTTCATTTCGTACTCTTTCTTTAACCTCAAAAAAAAATTTCGGTACAAGATTTCACTTATGCATGGGATGACAAGTATTTGGTCGAAGTAATTTTACGCGCTTTAACGCCCATATGGGATTACAAGATGGGTTTATAATTTAATGTTTGCTAATTTAATTCCCCGAGGAAAATGGATTTAGAGACGTCAAGACTCGAGAGACGCTCTCTACAAAGGAGAAGGAACAAGACGTCTAGACTTTATCTATGGCTTCACTTAGCGCTAGTTACATCAAAGGAAATGCCGACTTTACAGTATAGGATGAGGGAAATTTGAGTGTTTTTGTCTCGCTATTAATAGATCGTAATTAAAAATTTTATTTAGTTTAAATGATGGTTAAAAATGTTAACCTAATCATGTAAACAAATGCTGTGTGTCCTAGGTCAAATCAAGTACAACTAATACTGGTGAATTAGTAACTCTGTGGTTGTAGACAAAACTGGGAAAATAGAGCTATCTCAGTTGTGACGTCAGTGCCTAGGTAAAACGTCACGGCCTTAGCTTTGGCAGTGGGCGGCCATGTTTGGTACCGCTTTGGTTCTACGGGCAAATAGCATGGGTGACGTCACACTAAGGCTTCTGAGATAGCTCTATTTGTTGTCTTTTTATTTTTTATGTAAGGGTACTTTGATATTAGTGACGTCATTTAGCCTACTATCACCTTGTGTTTATAATACAAAGGGAAAAACCAAAAATCACAACGTCCAATTTGGACGCCATAACCGAGTGATGTAGCACTATTTCCCAGATATATTACCAATAAAATGTTTATATAAACATTGTTTATCATGAGAAACGGCTAAAACAAAACCAAAAAAATAGTAGGCCTATTTTCATTATAAAACAAAACAGTATCGCAATATCTAGTAAGGTTATTACAAAGGCCTAACCCCGCGTGCCTAATCATCGCGGAGATCGAATGAGATTTACATTGAAAACGTCTCCAAATATTTAACTCTATCACGGGACTCGTCCATCGGTATTACCGCCATAATGTCCCGTCTCGGCCCGTACCCCTATCCCCATCCAAAATCCACCTTGCGACCCGCGCTAAGCCTAACGGCTAATCAACAACAACATCGTTTTCATTCAATGATATTTCTCCCAAAATAAAAACCCCAATAAAAATTCATATTCACTTACCCACTTAGGCTCATCTTAATCCATTTAGGGTAATAATTATCACGAATCACGCACAAAATTAACACAAATCACACACAAATTTAACACCACTGAAAAAAAAACCGATTACGCGAACTTTACCGAAGTTACGAGACCGCCGCGATACGGGATGGCCCGGATCGGATGGGGACGTACCCCTCGGTTCCTACACTCGGGAAGAAGCGTGATGCGGTCATAAAAACTGTCCCAAGCCCCGAGAAAAAATAGTGCACCAAATTTTCTAATGGTTTTCTCAAATTCTGACAATTTATTCTACGAAAACTAAATAAAATGCACGTCTAGGCTTACTAATTATCAACTTTTAAATTATTTTTGACTATAGTTCACTTACAACATTGTGAAATAGCAACTTATCATTCCGCGATGGCCCATACCGTGTATTGTATTACGAGGAGTATCCGAGAGCGATGAATGTGATTCACGTGATTAGCACGTTTTTCTTAAACGAAAAAAAAAAAGACCAAGGCGAATAAAAACAGAATAGGTGAAGTTTTCAAGTGTCTATAGTTCGCAGTGACCAAGAAATTGGGGAGTCTAATGCACTGCAGTGAAAAGCTAAATAGCTGAGTGTTATTACAGTAAATTATAACTCTGATTACAGTGTAAAATTATTTTGGTTGGGTGCAGGTTTAAGTTTTTCTCTTTTCCTCCTACAACAGGTGGTCAACTGTCCCCACCTGTACGTGATAACACTTTGACCATTTCTACAGAATGACAAGGAGTATAAAAACCAGTAGAAGCAATACCCGGGGGTGAAACTAAAAATATGTTTTAAATAAAACAAAAGAAAAGTTTATTCAGTTTAACCTTCTTTGGACCGTCTCGGAAACCAAGAAAGCGTAAAATCATCAGTCGCCGTTAAAATGTGGCTAAGAAAAAGGAGATCAAACTTTTCCACAGACTTTTACCATATATATATCATCGTATTTATTTATGCAAATTAAGATTTATATGGGAATCGGAGCCATGGAAATCCGTAGCTTTTTTGTAAAAACGCGGTCAATGAATTTGAAAATAAATAAATCTGCTCTAAACTCTCGAGTCTCGTCACCCATACTAAGCACAGATACATTTCGATACATCATTAAGCCTAAAATGGTAATAATAGAAACAGTGGAAAGAAAAAAACAACTATAAAAAGACTTTAATGGTAGAACAAATCTTCAGTTTCAAGTTCAAGTTCGTTGGATTACCATCTCTCTCATTCTCTCTCTTGGTCGAGTCATTCCTTCTCGTGAAATACTATGTCCATTTTGAGAAGGAATAGGTTTATGTCCCAGTCTCAAGGACCATCCTGGATCAGGATACTATTGGTGGCGTCGGTATTCTGTTGCATCATCTCAAATTTCCCCACGTCTGACGCTTTTATCGGTTTCGGAAGTGGACCATCGGTCAGTATCACGTTTACCAAAGGTCTCGGAGGAGGACAGAATTTTCAAGGAGGATTCGGTGGTGGAGGAATGGGAGGAAAAGGACACAGTTACTTTAAGAAGATGATGTACGGTACTTGTTGCGCCAAAGCCCTTATGAAAGAACCCATTCTTCTGTCCATTCTTAAACCGCACGTCATCGGTAATCTACTCAAGTTTAAGTTGAAATTGGTGGTCAAGGGATTGGCCAAATCCGCCATCGGAATTCCCATCTCGATTCCTTTGCTGTCCAAAGCCATGCCCATTAGGATCACCTTTACTTAATTGATGGCTTGGGGATAACGACGTGGCTTGAACCCGAATAGATCATGGCCGGGTTAAGCCACCGAGTTGACCTCAAAAAGAGTTTCATTCTTCACCAAGATTTACAGGTAAGTTCCCCTAAAACGTTTCATTATGAATATATTCATATACACCCATGAATACATTCATTTCTGGCAAAATTACGGATATTAAGTTAAATATATTTCGTTCTTTTTTTTCAGTTCCTCTCATATTTAATCATCATGACTCATCCCTAACATAAAATGTAAAATGATTTATCAAGTGATGTATTTTTGCCAATAAAGTTAAAAATTTACATAAAAGTGTCTATATTTAATGAAGTTTTTGCCGGTTAGGTTTCAGACTAGGAGAATTGATAACATTTACACTACAGGAGTCGAGGCTACTTGGTACTGCATTATGTCCGTCAAGAAGCCTGGCCTCCTGGTGTAAATGGTATCAATCATCCTAGTCTAAAAACTATGCATAGAACGGGCTAAGCAATCCTAAGCAACCAATGAAAAACCGTATATAGAATCCAGAATTTAAATTAGCCAATCCAATACATTGATTTGAATAATATAATTGGCCATTTAGGCTTAATTAAGGGTTCCAGTGCAATGTTTATGAATAATTCAATTCGGAAATGAATTATATTAACACCCTTTATAAGTCACATCAAAAATTCTGAAATTTTGGTATGTAAGTTTCAGCCTTAAATTAGGCTTAAAACCTTCCTATAATCCATAGTTTTCCCCCTCTATATATTTTCCTATCCGTTGAAGCGAGAAGTTAATAATAAGATAAACGAGTTAAATAACGCCCTCCCGATCAAGGAGTGTGTAGTGTAGTTAGGGTTAGCGGATTAAGACCAGCCAGAAAGACCCTAAGACCAAAGTGCCCAATTATCGATCATTAGATTCAGGGCGAGACCGAGACCCTTCCGGAATTAGGCTTAATGGTCTTCTCCTTTGGTTTTTCCTTTTCTTTCATAGAAGGGAATCTACTTTAAGGAAGAAAATTATCACACCTCATTATTTTTGGGGAACAGGCTTTTAATTAAAACTATAAAGAGCTAGGGTATAATCAACAAAAGAGAGCCTTAATATACATTAATTACAAGGATTAAAGTAATAGTGAAATCAAATATTTTTTAATCGGTTAATTAAGACTGAAATCCCAATAAATAGTTTTCAGACTATGGAGGATTCACACCTTTTATACAAGGAGGCCAGGCTTCACGTGTCACACAAGGAGGCCAGATTACCTGTTTTAGTCAAAAGTCAGGCCTAATTGTGTAAATCATCCATGGTCTGAAAACTGCATAATCGTTGGATTGCTCTTGAATAACTCTCTACGGAAATCGTTACAGAGTTGCCTACGATGCTAACCTTTCAATAAAAACTTGGATTTAAATACATTTGAACAACCTTAAGGTTCTTTGCTAGTGTCGTTCTTGGTTGGAATCAGCTGACCTTCAATTGAGGATATTGTTGTATTGAAAGTAATTGATGGGTCAGAGGTACTTGTTGGGACAGTGGTGGTGGTTGTTGTTTCTTCGGTAGTTGTATTGGTACTTGTTGAACTCTCAGAGGTACTTGTTGAGGTCAAAAATCGTGAAGCTATTTCCAATATGGTAGCGATTGTAGTGCTCGGAGTGGTACTTGAAGGCCGCGAGGATTTGGTCTCGATTGTATTGTCCTCTAGCGATCTTGGTGATGGGAAGGTCCACGAAGAATTGAAGACCGGTGTGTATTTGGTATATCTTGGTGTTACCGCGTACGCCAAAACGGGAGGGGCTGATGTGTGAACCGGGAAATTGGCTGGGAAAACTGGACTGCTGCTGGGCCTCGGTTTACTCGACTGACGTGCCTGGTTCAGCATCATGGTGAGAACAGCTTGACCAACAGGATCGTGCGCCGAAGCTGCGGAAGGCATGATCATCATCATTTGACCATTAGGAGTGTGAGAGGCGATGGCCCATGATCCTGCTGGTCCTCCGGCACCAATGTTGTTGCTTAAGGGTATCATGTTTTGAAGGTATGGGTTGTACTGTTGCTGGTAACCTTGATTCCAGTTGATTGAAGAAGTTCTTTGGTTCTGATTCTGATTCTGATTCAATTGTCCGTTTGAAGACAAAGTTGCGGGTGACAATGTGGACGCCAGATTCCTCAAAACAGCCCCGGTAACACCTGAAAGTTCATTGAATAAGGGATATGATTATGAACCCCGTGACGCGATTAGAAAAATATTTTAGTTCAATTTTACGCGAGTTTAGAATAAAATTCAAATAATTCAATAAATAAACGTCTTTATTGCAAATTTAACAATTGTTTTAGCTACCATGCACTACTAACTACTGTTTTGGTTTTCTAATCTCGAGTTTTTAATTAGTATTAATATTAGTATTCCTAAAATTACTGTAGTCCCCAATACGAATAGGTTGAAAAGGTTGAACGGGCTGACCTTGTCCGAGCTGTTCGGCAGCGGCTAACAAAGCAGCTCGAGCCGCTTCCTGGTTTTGACTTCCGGTACCTTGCGGGTACATATTTCCCGCCGTTTGAACGTTAATGGTCATGGGAACCGCGTTGGTCGGTGCAGTAGTTAGTGCCTGGTTGGCGGTCGTTTGAAGCAGCGTGGTTAAAGGCGATTGCCCAACTGTATTTGACCCTGAACTTCCCGAAGACGCTTGCTTGTTATTTTCACTACTGGACATAGTTTGCCTTCCTGAGTCCTTCTCGGTCATTGGCGCTGGCATGGCGCTGGTTTTGGCGGCCGATGGCATTTGTTTTCCGGCGGTTAACTTGCCTACAAGTCCGACAACGGTCATGATAACCTTTTGAAGTAACCCTTTCTTCAACATGACCAAATCGGTTAAAAAATTAGGTTTCATGATGGTGATTTGAACTTTAGGTTTAACTTTTTCCTTTCCCAGGCCTATGCTGAAACTTAAACCTCGTTTGGTCCTGACATGATCAACTTCAACTCGGTCATCGACTTCGGGTAGATGAAAGGCCAGGTTAGGTTTAGGAAAGGCGCCAAAAAATGCCGTTAAACTGATTATCATAATCTGTGAAAATTACCATATTTAAGATAGATTATAAATGCGATAATATCTGGAGCGAATCTTGAAACAATTTTTATGGGAAAATGAAAATAGGAAGAGAAGTGGCGAGTAGCGTTATTTTCAGATATTATAATCCACGATGAAGGGGGAAAGATTGCCTATACTCTATTCGTCTCGTATTGTTGCCCAAAAGATTTTTAAATTTTAAATTAGCATTCTTATTTATTTATCTTTATATAGAATGATATCGTATACATTTTGTTCCGAACCGTTTATATTAGAAAGTTATCCTCGTTGACAAATAAAATATTTTTACTATACGAGTATCTACGCCTAATTTACCTTAAAGTCAATATAGATCTAACCTAGATCTAATTTATTTTTAAATGGCTTAAATTAAATTAAATGACATTTGATTCAATAAAGATCTCGTGTCTATAGAAAATTAATCTACATTAAATTTTCTCCCCAATAGATAAATTAGTTTATTACAAACAGAGAAGCCAACACAAAGGGGCTAGGCCGCCATTGTGGTATCTTCCCTCTCGCCAAGAACCACCGCCAGTCCCCGAGTTCACTACACGAGGAGAGAGGCTAACCAACTCGCACTGCCTCTAGCGGAGTTTCTTGGCAAGAGGGAGGATACCCCAATGGTGGTCTCGCCCCTATGTGTTGCTTTCTCTGTTTGTAATAAACTAAAATGCCTATAAACAAACTTCTTTCCCATTTAAACTAAAATAACTTCTTAAAAACTCCACACTAATACCTCAAACCTAGACGTTTGACGTACGTACGTACGCACACCTTGGCGTCAAAAACGCATAACCCAACCCTTCTAACGCTTACGAAAACAATTTATAAACCTATTTAAAGCTGCACACGTTAAACTTTAAGAAGTTTAAGCCAAAATAAACAAACAAAACTTACCCAAAGCCGCATGTTTATCTTAAATTTTGGAAGGTTAGTTTTTAAAGAAGAAAATTCGCGAAAGAATGCGAGTTAGTTTTCTTTGGAGTATAAGACAAAGAAAACGTTATATGGAAAACCAATACAAAGGGAGCAAATAACAAAAAAGTCCAGTCGAAGTGAAAGCTAAAAGAAACTTAACTTTCGATAAACAACAGAGTTGGGATTTTATAGAAACTGTATTTTTCTGTACCTGAAAGAAAATTATCGCGTTTTATTTAATAATATTTGATATCACCATAAAATAGTTCTTTCTTATTGGTTCAGAAGTTTTGGCGGGTAATTTTTCCTTCAACGCTATTGGCTATAACGAAACGTTCTCAAAACTGACCTAATAACTATTTTTATATAAAAGAAATATCCATAATGAAAGTTGAAAGCGTGACTTAGCTTAGATTGAAGTGAAAGTAAACCATAAGAAAAATGGATCGGCCTATGTTTCGTAATTGAATTTCAAATTGTTCAATGGATTATAACACAACATTTAGGGGGGGGGGATATGAAATCTAAATTATTTGACGGGAAGGTATCATCAGGGATTTAGTAGGTATAAGTGGCCGCTATGGGTTGGTTTTACCAAGTAACTTGACACCAAAATGCTATGGACGGATTGTATTACATTATATTCGTTTATAGAGTCAACAGAAATGTGCTGACGATGTATGAAAGGTAATATTACGACGGCGTTAAAAGGCGTCGAGCCGGAAAAGCGAATTATTAGGTAGAATGAGTTTGTGAGGAGTATTAATCAAACAGTAGGTTTAATAAATGTTATTACATTAGCTTGATATTGTAGTGATCAATTGAATATATAAATTCGTACCAACTAGAGGCGCTGTTTGAAAATGGATATTTCGACATCGTGTATAATTTAAATCTATTATACAATAATCCTATATATTAGTAATCGGATATGTTGTATTAGTTTCAATAGGAATACATACAGCTACTTGGAATAATTAACAAACCCTTAATATTTTGGGAAAGGCAATTAAAGAACGATAATAATGTACTGGGGTTCACTGTATAAGTGATATAAACAACGCAATGGCTTATTTGGGCCCTCAATTAAAGAGAAAATATAACCTAACCCCAGTAAGCTTTACTTTTATCATTCTTAGACGTCAAGGACATTCGAAACTGTATAATTAGTCTCTCAAACGGTTCAGATGGATGGGATCGAAGTATACATCGTCTCGTCTTACAAATTATAGACCATTCCATTAAATGCTTACAGAGAAACCGACGTACACGAGCGTGATCGCCATCTTGGGTCATTTCCCCCTCCCGACAAGAGGCAACACCAGACGGAGCCCTAGTTCAACCACACGTGAGGGAGGTCAGCTGACTCGCACTGCCTCTAGCGGTGCTTTTTGACGCGAGAGGATTAACCTAAGAAGACGCCTCCGCCCTCTTGGTGTTTGCTTCTCTTCTTCAATTAATGTAATAGTCTATAGCCTAAGTAAAAGACGTCACCGGAAACGTTCTAATTAAAAAAAAAACACCATCGAATCTATAGATTAATTCCCACGCTACTGAGGTAAGCACTAAAGCAACCACCATCAAAAGAGACCCGAATAAAAGGCGTCAAGTTGACTCACCACTTTAAATATATTCACCAATCACAAGTGGGTAGTGGCAAGCAGTCAAGAAGTTGAACGGAAGAAACCTACGCAACCTTGTCAAAAACCCGAACCACAACACAAAGAGAACAATGAAACAAAAACCAAATAAAAAACAACCCCCAACCAAACACATACAATTCACTTATTTAACTCCAGCTATTTATTTGAGATCACTATTATACGACTTTGGCATTGAATTATTATTTTGTTGTTGTGTTGTGTTGTTTTTTCTCTTACAAATTTGAAAAAACAAAAACAGACAAACAAACAAGTTACACGTACACAAGAAGATATTAAAATTACATAAATATATATAAAACGGACGATAATGACGTAAGGAGGTTTTCTTCAGTAATGACACTTCTACTACGTTATTTACAAGTTCAAATTAAGAATAGTAAATAATGTGTCATTACATCCTTAAACTCACTGAAACAAATATTTAAGGCTCGTTAAGCGTTAAATTTAATTCATTCAAGTGATTAAAAATTAAGAGACTCTTAATTCTAACTAATAATAATTAAAGAAATTTCCGTGATGATTTAGATAAATTAAAAGTGCGTTTTAATTAAAGATTACGAACGAGTCTCTTAAGAGACTTGGGGTAAATATTGGATCTTGGAAATTTCCATCATCTTCTGCTATTTAAAATATTACTGTGCGTTCCCTTTTTGACGCATTGGGCGCGATCACAGGTGTAATCTTGCGAACAGGGACAAAATAAGGTGTATAATGGACCAGTTTTCAAGACAACACCGTTTGGATAGGCCAAAGTACGATTCTCGGGAGTTTCTATACGAATATTTTTAATTAAATTAATGTATATCCCTAATTGTAAATTTAGGCAATTTGTTTTTTAACTTACGCTCTCTGCACCATTCATTTTCATGACCAAGGGCCATGCAACGTGGAATACTGTATCGTATCATTCCTATGATTTAATTGAAAACGATTAGGTTAATCAAAATTGATTGGGAGTAAGACCAAAAGTAAAAAACGAAAAAAAAGGGATTTTCTAAATTTGGAAGTTTCCTAGATGTACAGTACAATCGAGTCAATAATCAGGGAGACTTTATATACGGGAGTTTCATTTAAGAATGGGGTAACGTGAAGCTAAATTTGGTATCTACTTCATCAAAGTTTATATGATGTTCCATAAGTAATAACACTTGCTATATTTCGTAATCAGAGACTTACTGAGAGCTAGTTCGAGAACGACAAGCGAGAATTGACTACACAGTCCATCTTTCTAAGCCTTTGACAGCGCCAAAACCAGGCGTATGTCGCTTTACCTCGAATCTATGACCTACGTCACTTCAAAGAAGCTCCAGTTTGTAACCAGTGACAAACTTATGGAACATATCTTATGACTTCATCTAAGGTGAGATTCTACGGCAAGGTGCTACATTTATTTGTCTCTAAACAAAACTCCCCCTTTAGAGTGTCCCTAATTTAAGTACTCGTGTCTATCTTGAAGGGGTAAAAGGGTTCACTTTTAAGTTTATTCTCTCTCAAAGTCCTCGCTCTATCAACGATCCGGGACTAATCGTTAAATTGGTAAAGAGCCATTCAAAATAAAAATAAAATAGTTTATAAAGCTTAAAAACCCCCCTTTCTCTCTCACTCTCCTCTCGCTTTTCTCTCGCTTTTAACAGACTTTCCAAATTTTAAAAGGAGGGATCTTTAGGGATTCAAATTATGCAAAGAGAATAATTAAAGCGGTTAAAATTCGGCTACTGGGCGTGATTAGGGGGACCCTGGAATGTGATTAAGGAGACGACACTTTAACTTAGGGGTTGTTGAACGTTGTTTAAATTTTTCCTATCCTAAATGATGAGTACAGAGATAATATAGTAATAAATTGAATTTGATATTTTTGTTTCAAAGTCCTTAAAACATGTATAAAGTTTATTAAATAAGTCTAAAAGTTAATTAATTTAAAGTCTATAGATGTTAACCTTCAATTGATACTAAGAAATAACAGCCTTATCAATAGAGTGGTACTGAGAGGGGAGGAGCTACGGGGACGTGACGCCAATATTGATTGGTACAGTCTAAATTGTATGACGACTTCCAATATGGCTACCAAGAATGACGTAAGAGATAGGAGGGTGTGACGTCACGAGAAAATTCAATTCAAAACAAATTATCATACCAATAACGCAACATTCTCCGGGACCACAATCTTCTGATTTTAAACATTCAGCGAAATTATTTGGATTGACCTATAAGAGACAATAAACAATTAGTCAACACTTAAAATATCTTAATTGTAATTAAATAATACCTGGGAATTCACATCATCAAACGTCAAAAACACCGCCAACAAAACAATTACTAATCCTTTCGTTACGAAATGCATTTTGTTTTAATTCAGTTCTGAACTATTTTAAAGAAAATTACAAGTTCAACAAAAATCCTTTCGAGATGAAACTTTTAGCTCAAATGGAGATAGAAAGAAACTTCGTATGGTATATTAAGAGATTCAGAAGAAAATGGAAAGAGAAAACTTCAATTTTCGTCTCGGACATATTTTCAAGATTGTCTCTAGAGAGAGATGCTGAAGGCGAGGTCATAGGGCCCACTCATCCTTTATTGATAGCCGGGGTCAACTCCTCCCATAAATAAATCCCTTATTCAAGGTTGAACCGTGAAGTGTCAAGGGGTTAAATCGTTTCTTTAGAAATCGAAAGAAGAAAAAGAAAAAACCCTGGGAAAAGGTTGAAACCACACAGGACCTTCGTTGTAAGCTTTAACAAATATTTGGGCTTATACTTATATTTCAGACTTGGAGTATTGATACCATTTACACTGCGGGAGGCGAGGCTACTTGGCGGACAAATTGCATTACCAAGTACCATCGCCTCCGGGTGTAAATGGTATCAATTCTAGTCTGAAAACTATGTATGTACTAAATATATTTTTTTTAGTTTAACGAGGTAAATACAATGCAAGAAGTGATATCTAGTTTACTAGGGAGAAGGTGTAAGATGCCTAAGTATTCGCGCGCCAGTCCCAGTCCCCCTTTCAAAATACAAGGGGGGACGTAAAATGAGGCCGGGCTATTTCGCCTCTCCTCAGTCGGAAAATACGTCATTTTCGTCATTCGCGTCGCGCTGACGTGAGTTTTCAAGAACCAATGAGATGTTGGTTGTAATTTAGAGGCGGGGATTAACTCCGGACCTACGTTTGGACTGGAGATAAAGCTAGAAATATGCCGAATTTATTTATACCGTCTCCCTAATAAACTAGATATCACTTCTTGTACAATGGGAAGAATGTTCAAAATATCCCTACAGACGTACACCTGCAAAAATTCTAGCTTCGATTTGAATCTAGGGTCAAACTAAAACTACAATGTAAACTTGAACTACACTCCCCTCTTGTTCTACAGAAATTGACACAATACTGAAACTTTACGCGGTAGAATTTACAATATAAAGTATCGTACAAAAGAAAGTAGTCCCTGTCAAGTACGTTTGAACAGGTGTATATAATTAAATTTATTGAATTTCTGGAATACCTAAGCTTAACAATTTCTGACAGGTTTCTTTCCGTACCCCAATGGGCCTAAAAGGTTAAAAATTCCTTAGAGGATTTCATCCTATTCCGATTCGACCTACCAGTTTTTCTCAAAAGAAAAACCAAGAAAAAGAAAAGCTTAAAATACTCGAAGATCAGTTCACACTACGCAATATATACGCCTTCTTTAAGCTAAGTTTATTTCAAGGTACTAACATATAGGAACAGGGCCAACATTGGAAAAACCGACCTGAGCTGCACGTTACCAAAACATTCTGGTTGTATCAAAAATTGGGATGGTACAAAACAGTACAGTTCAAAAGGTAAGGTTTTTTTTTTTATTTCAAGAAACGAGAAACTGTCAGAGAATGTTACAAAACTTGTCTAAAAACGAGTAAAGGATTTCCCTGAAAAAAAAAAAAAAAATAGCGTAGGATCTCTACACGCCTACAATATTACCTAGCCCTCTAAAACTTACTTTCTAAAGTCTTAATTGCCCAAAATTTCATTGCCAAACAATTTTAAAAATTTCAAGGAAACGGATTAGGGCAAACGTCATTTAAGTTTTATATAAGAAATTACTAAATTGTGGGGGAGTTACCAGTCCAATATCAAGTATAAGAATATGGAGGTCAAGATTACGGATCACGTGTTTAGAAAACGCGCGAGAGCGAGAGATCACGTTAGCGACTAACGAAAGGGAAAGTAGAAATTTAATAATCGAGCGAGGGGTGGAACACTTCTCCCAATACGAAATTTACGAATAAATAGCGTTCAGTTAGGGGAGGAGTTTAAGTTAGAGGGATAATTTACACTACCATATTGTTGTTTGAAAACTGAAACTCAAGTCTGCCATAACCGTGGTAAGACTTAGGAAAGCCTTAAGAGTCGTTTCAGCCCATGTTATCTTCCCATAGGCTGTAATACAGTCAAAGGCAGGGTACTGAAATCACTCTATTGGTCTAAAATTGAAACATTTTCTATCAAAAATTATCATTTAGCTCAAATAATTTCACTTTAAAGCGAGGATAAAGACAGATATGTAAGGTTGAATCGTGTAATTTCAACATTTTGACAGTGCCATAGCCATGTTTAACTGTATTAGGGGAAAGTGGCGCTAGTTACGTTAACAAAAACAATCCAAGGCCACGTGCTATTTTGTACCCCAAAATATAAATTATCTAACCTTCTACTCCCTATTAAACATTTGGTAAGTGTCCCACCCCTCGATAATATAAAGCCTCTCAAGCAAGAAAAAAAAAGTGAAAGAAGATTAGCTTGGATACTGGGAAAGAGATTTGTGTGTGGTTTTTACTATTTTTCATTCGTCCTTGGAATATATTAAACTTTTTCTCTTTCCTCGTCAATTAGGCTCGCGTTTTCTTCGGCTAATAAACATCCCGGACGTTTTTAATCATAATCAAAAATTATGGAAGGAAAAGAAACAAACAATAAAAGCTGACAAATTAATGAATGCAAAAATGTAGATAAATTTTGGTATCCTGTTTCTATAAAACTAAGCTGAGAAAATGATATTAAATTTTAAACTTTTAAAAGGATGGAGAGAAACATTTGATAAGCATGCAGTTTGACCTAATTTTAGTATCCATGGGGGATCAATTACACGTTGTAAATAAAGTAAAGAGTTCAAATGTTGAATTCGTTTGAGCAAATGTTTATTTAGGGTAGATTAAGGGGTGGGGTGGTGCAATGTTGTCAGACTCTGACCCTCTAGGAGGAGTCAAAACTAATCAAGTATTGATTCAAACCCTTTCTTCAGACTTACAAATAGTCTGCAAACACTGGGGAAACGGCAAAACAACATTGATAACCCTTTTTTTTATATTTTTTAAGTTTAAAAACTACTAAACTATCATATTTTCAATGATAAACTTTTGTTAATACTACTACAGTTAATGATATATTCCATTAATTCCTGTAGAGAAGAAATTATACCTTAGGGACAGTGGAGGTCACTCTTGGGTTATTTCCCAGCCACCAAGAAGCGCCGCTAGAGGCATCGCCAGTCGGTTAGCCTAATAACGCGTGTAGTGAACTTTGACCTCCATCTAGAGTTACCTCTTGGCGCCTAAGAAATAACCTAAGTTGGCGCGGGCCTCAGGTCTATGTGTTGGTTTTTCATCAAGTAATTAATTGAATGGTCTATAACCAACATTAACCAATATTTCTAGCCTAAAATCAAAGTAAACTTAACCAAACTCTTAACAAATACTTAAAAGAAAAGCAAAACGAAAAACCGTCGGCCACGTGTTACTAATCTCAGAGTTCAAAAAGAAAAAAAAACCCTATTTTCCAATATTTCCGATAAAAAACGAACCGCAGAAAAATAAAAAAAAAAAAAGAAATAGGCATAAAAATTCGTCCATTTATCCTAACACGCGCGGAATCTCAAATTTCAAAGATCATTTTTCTTTATTTTTTGTTCTCTATTCCAAATTCTCTTTCCATTTTCTACAAATTCCAATAAAGAAATGAAAAGCTTTTGGCGAAAAAGGCAAAAATCCAAAAACCATCCATTTTTATAAAAGAAAAAATAAATAAAAAAATATCAATAATTCGATTCAACTTACATTTCTGATGGAATGCTATATAATATGACGGCAGTTGCCAAAAAAAGAGAGAGATCCAACCAAAAAACAAAATCGATTCAATATTTTTTGGGAAGTAAGGAGAGAGAAAAAATAAAATACTTTTGGATCAAAAAGTCCGTATTTGACTTGCGTACTATGTAGTCTAGTCTACGACACCTACTGAACAATTGTACGCAAGTAGCTACACTGGTATTAGTTTGTATTGAAATGATTTTCAGTAGCCCGCGCTCTAGCTTTTATGAGATGTACCGAATTTTTTCTCGTTTCCCCCTTGACGTCACGTTCTCATCCGGCCAATCAGGGGGCGGGAAAATGACAGGACGGTGATGATGCTAACACAACCCAACAAAATAAGAAGATCCTTTTTGTGTAGAGAAGAACAAACCCCCCTTCCTATATTCCCCCCTCCCTTTTTATGGACCATTTCGAGCTGAATTTCTCAAGGCAAAGCGTTCCTCAAAACTGAATAGTCAAAATGTGTCCATAAAGATTCAAATCAGTTCAAACCAGACAGGGGCTAGAAAAAGTTACTCCCAAGTTTCTTAACTTTAAGCGCTTCTGACAGGGTTGCCAGTAATCTCGGGTTTGGAACTGAATGATCTGAACTGACTAGAATTACAAGTTTTTCAGTCTGTTGTAGATAGTGGTTGAATTGCACTCGCAAATAACTGGCAACACTTGTCCGCACACTACAACATTACGCAACAGGATTATATTGTAAATCACGTGGTACTAGTCGACCAATAGAAATTGATACCCCTACGTCATCCGCTTCAAATATAGGCATAACTATAGGTTCCAGCAACTTAACTTAATTGCTCATATCAATATTCATTATTTTATAGGCTCTTTCCAATAGGCCTAAAATAGTTGAAAATTCAAACATGAACATTTCTTTTAATCTCCAACATGACGTCATTGTGGTACCTGTAACTGCGTGACAAATTACAGAGCTTTTCCTAAATTTCTGATGATTTTGTCTTATTAAAATTAACTTAAAAACAAATGCAATATTTAATGGGTCTTCTCCTTTAAAATCCATTAAAGAATTTCAATAAAGACAAAGCCTAACTCGGAAAGACACACGCCGTACATATTGAAATAGTCTATTTGAAATCGCAGGTAAAAGTTGTAGGCAGGTAAAAAGGAATCTACCTGGAGTAGCCCGAGGGTTATTTTGAAAATTTGAAGACAACGCAATTAAAGGGGAAAACCCTTGGCAAAACTTACGTTAATGGTAAGCCACTTATTTACAAAAATATCACCTTGAATGATACTATTGCTGAAGAATTTTTCTAAAAAGAATTCTCTAAGTGAAAGTTTTAAAGTTTTTTCTTTTTTTGATATTTTCTCCGAATGTTGAAATCGTAGCTTTATTTGACCGGGTTTTATCAAGGCAAATATACTCTACTGTAAGGGTTTTTCTAGCAGAAGCAGAATGTCAAAAGATGTTTGACTATGGAAGGCCCTTCCTTCAAGTGGGTATTACAAAATGCAGTCTATATAGTTTAGTAGATATTAATATTCCGGAAACTAAGAAGAACTCTGCGTATATGTCAAGAATAAACTGAGAGAGAGAGAGCTTGTTATATGGAACATATATATTAAATATGTATAAATACTCAGATTGGTTGAGCTATTTGATTCCACAAACTTATTATAATAAAAGGATAATTTGTCTTTACTATCAGGGATAGATTTAATTTTAGAAGTAGGAATGGAGAACGGTTAGTATTTACTTCAGTCCGACTCATAGACCACCCAGTATAGCCCCTCCCTCCAACACGTAACGAAAAGTTTAAATTATCTTATTGGCTCACTTAAGCTACGTTTTGATGATGTTGCCTGACGGGGACAGCGAAAAATAGTGACGTATTCCTTATTACTAGCTCTGTCGCTATGACCCGCCTCTTCTTTCATACCCCCCCCCCGTCCCGTGGAAGGGGGTCCGGGACTTTGACGCGCGCCCAGATTACTCTGTTCTCCATTCCTACTTCTAAAATTAAGTCTATCCCTGACTATCGTAGAATAAAATTCGTCACCCATAATGATTAGTCTAGCTCTACCCACAAAGCCCGCCACACTAAATACGTTGAGAAAACGGTTACACAATTATTCCAAGTAGCTGTATGCATTCCCGAAGATAAGAGTTTCATTTGGGTTGGTAGTAACTTCAAACCCTCTCAACATGGTTCTGGCAGCCTTATAAGTATCTCTATGGGGATACGATGGAGACACGAGGCTTCACCCTCTTTCCCTCAAAATGGCGGAAACTTTACAGACTTTAAGGTTAGGATAGCCTAAGAAAATTAACAACCATTGTTTATGGTCTTAGGGATAGCGAAGGGGAAGAAAACCCATCGAATAGCTAAGCCACTCTGTAACTGTATATTTATAAAAAAGATCGAACAAATATTTCAGACATAGGGGAGTCTTTAGGGACAAGATGTGGAGAGTGGTGGTGGGAAAAGGGTTGAACAGGGAATGGGGGATTTTTTCTTTGATAGCCCTTTTTGCTATCCCATCTTTGGCAGCGGATTTAATCGAGGTGGAAAACTAGGCCTATATAACGGACGGAAACGTGATTTTTTGGGCATAAAAGGGGTAAGATGACTTTAAAGGTCGAGTGAAGTCGCCAAAGAATATTTGTTATTAGATATGTTGTACAGTAAAAAGAACTAATTAAATCTTAGATAATATTGGACTATAGTTAGTAGGTAATTTGGAATAAATATTTATATTTATAAAGTGGAGAATTCAAAATTGTTTTTGATTCACATTCCCTTTAAATTTGTTTGAGGCTTTACAAAGTAAATTACCTTGGGTTAAAAAACCCCATAAACCTTTTTTTTTCGTCTTTATAATAGAGTTGTTTAATTTGAAACGGGTGAAACGTCACATTTGCGCTTGCCAATGAACAGAGCCAGCTTTCACCCTCCCCTATGAGGGTCGCTAAATAACTCTACTACTCTAGCTTAAATTTCCCCCTTAACATGGCGCCTGGGCGGGGCCTAGTGAAAGAAACGCAGTCTTATACACCTAACCCCCCCCCCCCCCCCAAAACCCCAAATTTCAAATAGCTGTATACGTGGGTGCCATTTGATGCCCTTTCCGTGATCAAAATATTAACCTTTAAATCAAGCCAGGGCCCCCCCCCACATGTAACTTACTTTCTTTTTTTTACGACATTATTTTCTAAAAAAAAAGGTCAATAACATCTCGAATATAAAACTACATACAACCTTATGGATATAATTTTTCGGGTCATATATTAAGGGGCCCATTTGGGAAAATTTACCAAATCACTCCAGACCTTTTTTGGGTTAAATTAGGGTTTACTTGTTATGGACAGACATTGATACCAATGTTATGAAACTACTGCAAACGCTACATCTTGTTTCTTATTACGGTTAAGACGTCCTAAATTAAATTTTATTACGACTACTGCTACTCCCTAAATAATTTTTGCAATATTCTGAATAATTTCGTATTTAATTGGAGTAGGCCTAGATTTGTGTGACGCAATAATTAATGGTATTTGGAGTGTTAATTTGCAATACAGATTTAAGGGGGGCCCATTAGGGACTTATTAATCATATGAAACAAATAATAGAGGCCATGGAAACACCTAACATGCAAAACAATATCCCGGAAATGTGATTATATTTAACAAATAAGTCAGTGTCCCCTTATAGAGTAATTTCTTTCCCGTATAGGGCAACGTCATAACCCTCTATCTCTTACCTTAGTGATATCCCCCCTCCCCTCCCCTTCCCTTCCGGGGGCAAATAGTATTCTCTAGTACAAAGTTGCCCCTAACGTAGGGGATACACAGTTCACTCCCCCTCTCAACCGAAATTACTCTATACTCCAAATATGGTATAAGAATAATGGAACATTATGTAAATACAACATATACCCCCCCCCCCCCCATGCCTCTAAGCCTATTTTATTTATTAGTTGTCAGAGCAGTAAGCCTATTTTTTAAAAGTAGGCTTAGCATTTTGAATTACACTTTAAACTATTCTGTGCATTAATTTTTAGACCTAAAATTGGAAATTAATTTAGCGTGTGGGAGATTGAGTTCAAAAGTCAAAAATCTGCAATTGAAGATAAAAATTGAAAGTTTTTAGAAAGAAAAAAAGAGGTGAAATTTAAGTTGGTTAAATGAAATAGAAGATTAAAGAAGGGAAACTGAATGTCCTCAATTGGGTATCACGCCTTAAAAACCTTGACACCAAAATTTACCAGGACACTTCCTATATTTCATCTTTTACGTTCTTCCTTTTTTTTTTTTATCTCTTGGAAAAATTTACAGAGTAAATACAATGAAATACCCGGCTTATAAAAACCGAGTCAAGGATTAAAATATATTGGTATGTAAGAGTCATCAAATAGGCTTTGAAACAAGCTGATAATTTAATAAACAATATTTATAGTCCCACAAAGGTGATGAATGTCTACATTTTTCAACAATCTTATTATTTTTTTTTCTTTGCGAAATTATGTCTACACAAAAACTTGATGATTAATTTTAAATCTTGAAGGTTTTGTCAAAATCAGGTGGAATGGGTGTACCACTTTCTTTTGCCAAATAAATCATTTCCTCTGTAAGAGTAATACATATTGGTCAAGAGTATGTTTCATTTCAAAATTCACCAAATGAGTAATTATAATAATTACCCTTAGCCTTCTTTAATTTTTCTTGATAGACTTTAGGGGCATTAATTTCCCTTTGCTCAGCTTCGTATATTCTTAGCTTAGCCTCTCTTTTACTTAACTGGCCTGATTTTAAAACATATTTAAGTTTAAGAAATGCAGGCAATAAAGAGATTTGGGATTTAACTTACTGTATCTTATGGCACCATAAGCTATGCCTGTTACGAGGAATCCCCATCGGCAAGCCTTAATTAGTGTAATTGTTAATTAACACCATATTATTGATGCTATGACCTTGCTTAACCTTTACTGTAAACCCATCCCAACCTCGAAGTAACTTAATTATGTATTATTCTTTGATATAGGACCAAAACTGCGTTTGATATACACTAAAAAACCACCCCTACTATTATTTAATTTCATAAATTAACATTTAAAATGAGTTGAATCGGTCAAATACATTAATTTTGTAACATGTCGGCAAAATTCGAGGCCAAGGCTTAACGAAATCAGCATAAACCGCATTCTAAATTAATGTATGTTTAAGATATTTAGTTTCTATACTAATACCCAATATTCCTAGACACTAAATTAACTTAATTAAGATATAAAGTCTTATTAAAACAATTCATACCCTAATAAACGGAGAAACTCGTACAGGCGGTGCAAGCTCGGCCATTTTTCTCGAATAAATTAACACAAACTTTATAGGGGGCGACACAAGTCGACTGCGCGCCGGTTCAAAACAAGTTGGTTAATATCAATTTATTCCTTCACATTATTATTTTTTAGCAAAATAATGATAGGCCTACTATAGAATGACGAATCAGTGTTAAAGACATTAATTATGAATAATGTTTTTTTTTTATTAAAAATGCCTAATCATTTTAGGGATACAATAAAGAATCATATTGACGTTATTTTTTATGGATATCTTCACTTCTATATTGACCGTGGTACAGGACTGGTAGTGGTGGTTTGAGCGGGTTGTCCTTCCCTTTCTATTGCTCGTTGACCATGGTCAAGTCTGGGGCAATATTCGTAGCACAGTTTCTCCGCGTTTTCTTTAACATATCTCACGACTTCTTCACGAGTCATTCCCTTAAAAATACGTCCGTCAAAATACCAAATACGAGTGTTGAAAGATAACTTACTCGATGAGAAAATCCAACAAACCCTGGTTCAGCCTTTCGCACCCTTAGCTTTCGGGAATTATCAGTATATCAGTGAACTATACATTATTATATTGTAAATACAACCATGTACGTTTGTACCTGAGTTACATAGGCACATTCCATCGGGTCCAGGAGGAGGAGGACTGTACCGTTTATATCTCTTACAAGACGACATCATCATGTCCCTAAGGGCTTTAATTAGGCAATTAGTCGTGATTAAAAGCTGGTTTAATTTAATTTTAAATTACCAGGGTGACGATCCAACAAAGTTTGTTGCAAATGCTTAATTTTCCCGAGTTGTCTCGAGATTTCATTAAGTACAGGGTTATCTTCAACGTCATTGGAAAGATTATTCAAATAAGGTAAACTGGAGTAAATTTCGGACGGCGAACCCAGCCCAAAATGGGCTTCAACGGTTACGAAGTCCGAAATCACCACTATGGTCGACAAAAACAATATTTTTAACCCTTGTTTCATTTTGAACAGAAATTAACAAGTCCCGTATTGAAACTTAACTTTCTAAACTTTGAAACCCTCAATCCGAGATTTAGTGCCTAAATTATTATCACTATATCGAGTAATTCGATACGATGTGATTGTAGATAAAGTCCGGTTTCTTAGAATATAAAATATATAAATTGAAAACAGCTCGTAGTGAACTAGTAGGCCAAATAAAAAGAGTAGCTGGGGTAGGTTGGGATGGGTCAGTTTTCGGTTGTCATTATCAAATTGTATTTCATCTATTTGTTTTAATGTCTAACAATAATATTAGGCTTAACCACTTCATTTCATTAAACCTTTGGCTGTTCCTTATATAGTCCCTCTAAACTATAATGTACAACGCCATATACAAGGCCTAAATCATTATCAAGTAATTCGATGAGCGCGTATGTCATTAGTAGATAAAGGTTTCTAAGAGTACACTATAAATAAATTGAAAACAGCCAATTTCAAAATGTTTATTTATTAGTAAAGAGCGACCAGAATCATGAATAAAAAGACAGGTTTTCTTATAATTTTATTCCCATCATTGTGGTTTTACAAAAGTATATATAGTTTCGTGTCAGGTAAACGTAAGAAGATTATAGAGTAACCAGTACGTAAGATAGTACTTCTAAACTCTTCGGAACAAGAACTGAGCCACTAAGGCGGCTACTGGAGAACCGGATGGGATACCCGGAAACGGACCATCGGCAGCCGCGATGTCAATATGCGAGTAACGCAAAGGCAATGTGCTATCGATTCCGTGCTACATTATAAGCCAAGTTCTTTTAGAATCTAGACAAGTACGTGGAAAAAAATGGTCCTGAAGAATGACAAACCTTATCGAGCCCAGAAGCCAAAATCATAAAGGCCGCTGGAAACTGATGACCTCTGGGTGTCCTTGAAGATGGAGCGTTATTGCATTGCAACAAATCCTCGTATTCAGACTTTCCCTTAACAAAGTTATAATCTTCTCTACGCAAGGTTGAAATTTCAAACATGTCACCCACAGAGTCACCAGCCTTTTGGATTTGTTGAGCCACGTTTTCCTTTCGGGCTGGACCATTGTCCATGATTATCTGATATATAGAGTATAATTTATACAAATTCTTGGACAATAACTTAGTGGTTCATACCGAATATCCACTGCCGACTGTTAATACAGCGTGCCCTGTTAATGTCGCGATGGTAAAGAGATATGGATTCGTTTCTTTAAGGGCCTATTGCAAGACGAAGCCTTAATTAGGACCCAGAACCAAGGATCGTTAATTAATATAAAATAGGCCTACTTTTTCTTTCATCAAACACAAAAGGTCAGTCATGGCCATTCGACCCTCAGCGTCAGTGTTACCAACTCGGACTCGAACACCAGCCCGACTGGTGATAAGTTCGTCAGAGACGTAACAATCTGACCCAACACTGTTCCTAACCATAGCCATTGCTCCGATGACTTTAATGCCCTTTGGTTTCAATTGCGCTAATGTCTGTGAATCAACAATAACGTATTGTTTTGTGGAACTATGCCAAAAGAGTAATGGAAATCTTATATACTTGGAAGAAACCAGCTACGGAAGCGGCACCACATTTGTCCCTGTGCATACCGGCCATAACACCGCCTATATAAACATTTACCAATTCTCAAATGTGTCTAAAAGAAACGTCTTAAACGAAAGTAAAACGCAAACGAACCGGCTTTAATATCAGCTCCACCGGTGTCGTAAGTGACACCCTTGCCAACCAATAAGAGAGTTGTGTCAACAGTGTCCTCTGGTTCATAAGTCAACAGTATGACGCGACCTCTATGTCGTTCGACGCCTTAAAGACAATCCCAAACACGTTAACTTCAATACAGGTATGGTTACTGCCATCAACTACTGATCCAGTTACCTTTGGCGGATCTATTGACAGCTCCCAACAACGGAAACTCCTTTTGAATGACATTACTATCTTCAATAACTTCAACTTTAACCGGAGTTCCGTTAAAGATTTCCTGAACGTACTGAGCCACGTTAGGAGCGGCCATCCTTTCAGGGTCAGAACCACCGATATCCCGGCAAACTATCTTCCCACTTTCGATACCTTGAGCTAATTTCAAGGTCAAATCGATGGTGGAGGTGGGGAAGTTCGTGATACCAAGGTCCTCAGCCTTCGTTTTCTTGTTAGGTAGACTTTCCCTGACTTCCAAAGGCTAAGTACAATTGTAATGGGTTGAAAGACGACTGACTATCCATAAGGGTGTTATATAAAACATTTCGTACCACATAGAGAGCGTGTAAGGCCCCGAGAATGGATACAAGGTCAGCATATTTATAGTCTAATAAACCCCCTGGAAGAGTCAGAAGTGGTTTCCTACTGCCTGAGGACAGGGCCCTGAGGAACAAAATTCAAAAACCAGGTGTTAATTTTACCACCACCTTCTAAATTAAGGGTAATAAATAATAAACCCTCTTAAAGTCCACCCAAAGAGTCAATATACCCATGACAATGAATAATGAATATTCCTTATCTTAGATAAACGTATTATTAAACCATAACGAAAATCGGAACATTTCGAGGGGCTAATCAATGCCAAAGTCCCCTACACGAATTACGAGTTACTTTTAATCATTTTAGCGCTGTCAAGGGTGGGGTTTTTAAAGATTACGCGTAATGAATATAGTACACCGATTACACTGAGTGAGCGGCCCCTCTTAACAGAACATTTATAGCACCTTTTGATTCCAGAGTTGCTAGCGTCAAAAACTCGTCTAATATCATCGTAATCTCGTTCTAAAGGTCCAATAGGAGAATAAATCTAAGGCGTTGATTATAAAGGGTAATTAGTCATCAATGGCTAAAGAAATTACTAATTTCTATATTAAATTACCAATTTCCTGGAAGGTAATTCAGGCACAAAGTGAAGGCTTATATCACGTTCGGCTGCATCATCGATCTTATTGTTAAGCGAAAGAGAAATCGGGTGAATCAGAAATAGTCAAGTTTGCCAAAGTAACAATGTAGTTATAAGTATGACAGAAAATGTTAAACGATATTTGTAATCCTTGTTGCAATGCATAGTTTTCAGACAAGGGGAATTGATACTATTAACACCAGGAATCCAGGGTAATTGGCATACAAAGTGCAGCACCAAGTAGCTTCGCCTCCTGGTGTAAATGGTATCAATCCTCCTGTACAATATTTGTAATAAAATATTTTTTTACGACTCACGTTGAAAGTATAACATACCGCGACTTAAAATAAAAATTACCCACATGTCACACTTATATACTTAGTTACACTTTTTTTTTCTAGTATAAGAATAAGACCTACGTCTTTGTACTGTTGCAAAGCCGGAAGTAATTGCTTGAGCGATCCCGATAAATGCTCGGCTTTGATTGAAGGGGCGATCAGAACCGTCGCGTCATGATCCGTCTGTTCAAACGGACTTTTGACCAAAGTCAGAGAACAAGTGGGGACGCTACAAAAACCAATTAAATTGCTCACTAAAATATCCTTAATTACAACAACATATTTTTAGACTAATTGCGAGACGACAAACGTATTCACGGAACGGTACTACGCAACTACCATGCCAGACAATTTAGACAGGGGACGAAAAAAAGCTTAAGGAATCAATCGATGGGTGTCTTACGTGTTCGAATATTGTGCCATTTCGTTGGACGAATAATAGTGCTTTGTTCCTGATGTTTCGGAGCTATATGTATGTTCCGTAGGCCTAATCTTATCACCTTTGTTGTTAAGAATCTTTGCAAACCATAGGGCTGTATCGTGACTAGAGCTAATCTTTGCTCTGCAATAGAAAATGCAACGCCCCTTTTGAAACGAATACAGCCTGACGAAAAATGATACGGATAAAGCCGTCTATAGTCTACGAAAGTCGCCCGGCAAATCAATAAAATTACTATACTTTGGTCTCAGAAAATATTCCGATGGATGCAGCGAATAATGGATAATTGAAATTGACTGTATTTCTGAGCCCCCAGCGATTGGGATAAATAATACTATCACTATCAATATTATAAAAAAACGTCTGACACGTCTACCGAAGATTCCCCTACAGCTCGCTTGCTTTTTTAACCAATGGAAATTATTTCGAGTTTATCTGACAGACACAGACTAGCCAACAAAGGCCTCCCTTCTGGCAAGGTCAATCAACTTCTTGATCTCTCTACATGTCTGCCTATATTAAACCCCCGCTTTATTTGAAATTTCAAGGTTACGGAATTTTCTACGAATTTTAAAAATAGATAAGTTTTATATTATAATTGGGAAGTGCAATTTAAACAAAGGAATTTCTTAGGAAGCTTAGGATTTTAGTTAGGGCGATGGTGAAATCAATTAAACAAATTACTTTTTTGGTAGATTTTTGGTTAAGTAATAATAAACGCAAATAATGAGGTAGATTCTGTGTAGTAATTAATAAACGCAATTAATTAGCAAGATTGTGGTAAGGTAATAGACAAGCTTTTTCGTGAAACTTTCTAGTGTACAATTGTTGCCACCATCGTCCTACCTCTTCTCTATTTCTCGCACGTATAGCAATATATATAGACTATAGTTAATGGCAAATTGCGAGTTTTACAGTATGTTACTATATAACACTCACTGTCTTCTGCTATTTTGCTTAACAACACTTTTTACCTCTCCGAGTGACGTATGTCACGGAGAGGTTCTAATTTCGACGTGTCTGTGTGTCTGTCTGTGTGTGTGTCTGTGTGTGTGTCTGTCCGTTGTTACACCCACGTGACCGCGTTCGCAGTTTGCAAATCGGAGCAAACGTGTATTCAATTTCCAGACCGCATTTACAGTCCCGGAAATTGTATTGCCTGTCTAACAACTCTGTTCATTTGTTCACCCCACATGGACACCAGTCTGAACTTACTGGCTTCTAAACACCACCATCATCTAGTCTTTCGCCCATTCCACATGGACACCAGTTTGTACTTACTGGCTTCTAAACACCACCATCTTCTAGTCTTTCGCCCATTCCACATGGACACCAGTCTGTACTTACTGGCTTCTAAACACCACCATCTTCTAGTCTTTCGCCCATTCCACATGGACACCAGTCTGTACTTATTGGCTTCTAACACCACCACCTTCTCTTCTTTGTCCATTCCACATGGACACCAGTCTGTACACCTGGCTTCTAACACCACCACCTTCTCGTCTTTGTCCATTCCACATGAACACCAGTCTGTACACCTGGCTTCTAACACCACCACCTTCTCGTCTTTGTCCATTCCACATGAACACCAGTCTGTACACCTGGCTTCTAACACCACCATCATCCTTAAGGTTAAGACATACGCGGCGATCGGCTAGGGTTACGAGAAACGTCTAGCCTTCCAATGGAGGGGTCTTCCTCCAAGGTTCACGCAATTGCGGTTGTTCTTGCTTTTAGCTGTAGTTCGACACCCTTATATACTACCTATTTGAGTAAGGCGAGCAACCGGAGTATGCTTCATTCCAAACGTCAATATTAGTCAAGTCTCTCAAGGTTGTTTAATTATTCTTTTTTAAAACGATGTAACGCTCAATAAGGCGAACAACTAACGAAGAAAATATTTAATATTAATTATATTTATTTAATTATTTAAGAAAAATCTGTGCTAACTAAAACCATATAGTCAAAGTTAATATAGGACGAGTAATGAAGATTGCGTATAAAGTCGATACACTGTACACATTTCATAGTTAATATAGAGCGAGTATTTAAGAATTTCGCCCACTGTATTACTAATCATGGAAACTCTAGAAAATTAAAATAGGTCGAGTATTGATGTTAATAGAGACGGAGTAGAGGAGTTGAATTAGGATAAATAAAAAATGCAGTTTGTTGTGTCACTGTCTCAGTTAGAGAGGTAACGGTTGGTAAGTGCGATACTATCGTAAGTGTGTTTTGGGCACATTCGCGTTGTTGGTACACAATTAGAAAGATGTTTTCAATCCACGGCCATCTTTGAAACTTCCACACCTCTGTTCATACTCCTTGGGTGTTTTAAATTTCTTTTCTTAAAGAATTAAGAAGTTGAAACTATATATTTTATTAGCGGCGTATTTAAATATTTTTTACCGTCGCGAAACACCACAATGATAAGGAAAAATATTTTTTTAAAACATAATCAGATGAATTTCAGTTATAAAGAACTAAAATTCTGTGAATACCTAGGAGTAATGGAGTGAATTTTTACCAATGTCCAGAGATAATAAACATAAGCGGGATTGTTTCATATTTGAATAAAAATACTGTTTCCACTAATAGGTTTATACTCCTTGTTTTAATATTTAAGATAATCTAGTTTCTCAACTCAAAATTAAAACGGAAAGAGTTAAAAAGCAGCCTATGTTTATTCTGTGTGTGTCCGTCCGTTAGTGCACCGCGTTAGCAGTTCGCTTTGTTTTGTGGAAAAAAATCCTACAAAACCTTAATATTTGGTTTTCTCATAATGTATAATTAATATATGGAAATATTTTTCGTAATTTCGATGCCTTTAGTGGTTTTGTAGCTATAAAGCTCTGTTTCATTTTGATATCCCAAGAATATTTTTTATTATTATTATTTGAAATCGATGTTTATATATTACTTAAGCTATACTACATCTGTTTATAGCATAATTTTTTCTAAAGTGATTTCAAGAAGAACGCATCCATATTGGTCAAATGAACTTTTATTTGTCAATAGGCCTATTGAACCAAAAAGTAAACGCTTGGGTTTGGTTTTCGTTTCTGTAATACAGAGACATTAACGGTTCAGAGTGAGCCGAAAGTTAAATACACTTTTAAATAATTAGGCTTAGACTTTATAATCATGGTGGAAATCTGGGCCGCGTTCAGCAGAACTCAGCGCTGTTAGCAGTGTCCTACAGAACGGGATTTTGTTATTGAATTTAGACGTCACGGTGCTCAGCGCTGAGCCAGCACGGTCTTCAAGGAAAATAGTCGGGTTTTTGGATAACGTGACGTAAAACGCGTAGTTCTCAGCTTGGCGAAAAAAGCATGGAGGAATTAATACAAAAAGCTCTTGCTGATTATGATGGTACTAGAGCTATTTAATTAGCGTGAAACAAGTTGATCACGCGAGAAGTTTAAGAGACATGTTAGTTTCTAATTTTAATTATAAAAGTTGTTGTTATCTATCTCTTAAAATATGTTATCATACAATTTTTGTTAAGCCTTGGTACCTTGCACGCTTTATTGCGCTAGCGTCATTTTTAAAACACCGATGACCGGAGAAAAGATATGACGAAAGAGCTCACAGGTAAACGTTTTCCAAATCCGCTGTCTTTTTTGGTGAGCTCTGCTGAACGCAGCCCAGATCAGAGAAAGGTCTGATCGCAATCGGATTATAGCTTCGTGTTTTCATGCTTTTTATGGTGCGCATTTACCTTCAGTGTGTGTAGCCACAAATTAGCTTTGGTGTTATGTAACGTTAACAGTCATGTTGACAAACTAAGAAAATCGTTGAGGTGAAACGAGAGGATAGTGTTTACATGGCAACCCTGTTGTGAATATGGCTTTGAACATAGAGGGTATACAGTTGAGGAGTAGAAAATTGGGCCTTTACAAACACGTAAAGGTAATATCCCTCCAAAGTTTTATCTCTTCATTTCCCGTTTTTCCCCCATCGGATGATTTTAATGTGTACAAGTATATCCTTATTGGATGTAAAATATCGTCTGATTTACAGTATATTTGCTATGCTTTGTATACTGCTTTAATATTTCATAAATTTTAACTTCACTATTTGCTCATAAAAAAAGAAACATTTCCATATCTGGGTAAATAAGTTTGTAAGTAGTCCTCCTTTAGACTCGGAGAGGTAATATTTTGGTTTTCCCAACTTGTTCTCTTATCTACATTGATTATTTAACGAAAAATGAAATACAACAACAATGATAATAATATAAAATACCTGTAATAATTTTTGATGCTATTTTTTCCATCGGTACTGAATTTTTTATCTTTCTTAACTTTCGCCTCTTTGGAGCTCGTTTTTAAATTAAACATAATTGACTAACGGAATCAATTAAATACTTAACACGACTATAAAATCATTAAATGAAATAAATTAATTAAATGCCAGAACGTTTTTCGGCGCGACAATCTTCACTTCACGCGCGCGTCTCGAGAGTTCAAAATCAAATAAAAATTGGAAAAGAAAAAAAACTTTCACGAAAAGTCAACAAAATTAATTTGATTTCCTTCAACAGAACGTTTTTCTTCTCAAAAAAAAATTAAGGAAGCGATAAAATGATGAATTAAAGATTATAGAAAAACGGCGTGCACCGAGAGAATCAGTAAATGACAGTGTTCTACAAAAGAAAGCTTCGCACTAATTCCTTTCAACTAATCTAATATAATAGCCGATGCCATGCAACTACGGCAAACAACTTTCACCACCACATTTTTCTTTTTTTCGCAAAAGTCTGAACTACGCAACGTAGCAATGACGATGTAAAATTTCCGAATTTTCCCCTTGTAATAGGATCTCCCTTAAGCTATTACAGAGATGTCATGAAATTTCCCAATTCACCCAGTAGTACTTATGTCTGTCTATGACTAGGTTCAACAATGAAACCCTTTGATTTCAGCTTGAGTCAGAAATGACTTCCTAAGTCTGCTACCACGAACTCCCTTACTTCGGTTTTAACGCCAGCTCAGGCCATACAATTTAGACGTCACGTCCCCCTAGCTCCTCCCCTCTCAGTACCACTGTCTTAAAGGGTTTACAGAACCTAAAGAATCGAACAGACCCTTTTAAAGAGTCGGGGGTAACATAGAGTCTGGTGTTTGAACATTTATTGGTACATGGACCACCCATTAGAAATGACTTCAAAGAACACAGACCAAATTTTGTGGACTAGTTACTATTTGAAGCCCCATCTGAGGCCTATGGACCAATACTCGACCCCCCCTCCCCCTGGAACGTTTCTATTATTTAGATCACAAAGTCCTTGGGTGCATTTAGAGCCTTGTTCAATATTTAGGGTAGAATCGAATACATTCATGGTAATCCTTATGCCGAAACTATTATTATTTCAACAGTTTTGCGATATTTTTAATATTCATTAGCAAAACGTCATACGCCTTTTCAAAACCATTATATCCCATTATAGGTAACTGTTTTTGTTGAAAAAACATAATAATACAGCTACAGTTTGACCAACCGTACACTATAGCACTACAATTTATACTTTCAGTAAATCTAATAAGTGTATTTTTCGACAAAGTTTATCCCTTTGTTACCCGGACGAGCTTACGTAATATAGGCCAATACTTAGCAACTATTTTTCCTCTTAAAGATTAGTGAAAGATTTAGAAGAAAGTACTGAAGTGTTACACTGAAATTGCTATGGAAATGATGAACACTGGGTTGGGGAGGGGGATTATTAACTGACGGAGGTTGACTCAATGCTGTACCATTTTGTATAATTTATGTTCAAAAGAATTATTCTAATTGTTCGATTTAAGTTTTTAAGGATACGAATTAAATTTAAATGATGAATGATTGGAGGTATCCGCGTTGGTTGTCATTATTATGTAACAAAATTGGTGAAAAATCAAAAATTAAAACGCTACTATTTAAAATCAAGAGGCGCTGTTTTAATAAGTTACTTTTAAACCTATCGAGTTTTATATGAATGGGCTCAATTTTACCCACAAAATGGCTGATGTGTTGCAATGTGTGCCCCCAATTCCCCAAAATTGTAGATGCGTTTTAATTATTGCCGCCTAAAATTTTCTGTTCTTAGCCTTAAACAATTAATAAATTAAATCAATTATAAATTAAATAAATAGTTTCATTATTTTATTATTTTTCATAGAATAACAAAGATCCACGTGTCATCTTTCAAATTTCTCTCTAAAATAATTGACTAGTATGACCACTAGGTCTCGCCACTAGCCGGTGGAGTTTTCCCTCCAAACAGGCAACCAGAGACATTCCGGCGGTTAGGGTTAAGACGCATGTCAATTTAACGTCAAATCAATCGCGTTAATTACAAATAAACTATTACTAAACTGACATTCCTTTCCTAAATTTAAAACCGAAGTAAAAATGCCACCAAAATTTCGCTTCCAAGAAAGCGAAAAAGTTCTGTGTTTCCATGGGCCCTTACTATACGAAGCCAAATGCATCAAATCTCAAGCCAAAGACAAACAAATCAAATACTTCATCCATTACAGTGGTTGGAACAAAAATTGGGACGAATGGGTACCCGAGAGTAGAGTCCTTAAATATAACGACGCTAACCTTCAAAAGCAGAAAGAATTAGAAAAGGCGCACATCAAAACTAAAAAGACTAAAGCTACCAAAGGGAAAAAGGAACCCGCTGCTGAAAAGGAAAGATCTTCAACTCCATCCCAAGAGAAAGTAAAAAAGGTTAAAGAACCAGCCACTCCCGTCACTACCGCACCTCCAACCCCCGTTGTAACAACAACCACAACAGCTACAACTTCAGCTTCAACTAGCCAACAATCCGAGACAAGTTTAACGGAGAGCCAACAACGCAAGAAAAGAAACCGTGTAGATCCTTATGTTGAAAGCGAGGAATCTTTCCTAACTAGGGTGGAAATCAAAGTTAAAATACCAGATGAACTTAAACATTGGTTGGTTGATGATTGGGATAATGTTGTTCATCAAAAAAAGTTGGTTGATCTCCCAGCCAGAACAAACGTGGAACAGATCTTAGATGAATATCTCAAACAGAAAACGTCTGCTAAAAATACTTCCACTAATAAAGAGAGTGCAGTATTGGAAATTACTAATGGCATCAAGGAGTATTTTAATGTCATGTTGGGGAGCCAATTGCTCTACAAATTTGAAAGGCCTCAATACGGTGATCTATTGACGGAACACCCTGATACTCCAATGTCTAAATTGTATGGGGCCATTCATTTAGTAAGACTATTCGTGAAATTAGGAGGAATGCTGGCCTATACACCATTGGATGAGAAAAATGTACAACTGTTGCTGAATCACATTCATGATTTTTTGAAATACATGGCTAGAAATTCATCATTGTTTAGTTTGAGTGATTACGCTATTGCTCCCCCTGAATATCATCGTAAAGCTATTTGAATGGTTTCAATGCAGTTGACAGTTCAAGAGACAATGTTACTAAGTTGAAACAATAAAGCTCTACAACAGCACACTACAGATTCACCCATCATTCGTAAAATAAGTGTTCATTGAAAAGTGTCAATGTAAAATGTCATTAAAAGTCTTTGAAATAAATTCAAATAATTCATAAGTTTTGTATTTTTCTTATTTTTTTTTACCATAAAAAAAAGGTTCACAATATTTCAAAGTAAACTAATATAAGTGAAACTTTACAACTGGCTTAAATTATATTCTTTATCTTCTTCATAATGTTTTCAAGATTTCTTCACAACTCCAACCATAGCTGGTCTTATAACCCTTTCGTGTAATTTATAACCTAATTTTGAAACAACAGCAACAGTTCCCGGTTCTTTAGCAGGGTCTTGCATTTCAAAAAGGGCTTGGTGTTCGTTAGGATCAAATTTATACCCCATGGGATTGATTTGAGTTAGTCCATGTCTCCTAAATACCGACATAATCTGTGCTTCAGTCATTTTAAGACCTTCAAAGAGCTGTTGTAAATGTGGGTTGCTAGGAGATAGTGCTTCTTTAGGGACTGTATCTATGGCCATTGTCAAAACATCAGCAACTTCCAAAAGGTCTTTACAAAAGCCCTGAATGCCAAATTGCTTAGCTTCTTCTATTTGTTTTCTCATACGTTGACGAACATTTTCATTTTCCGCTAATGATCGCTTATATTTATCCTAAAATGTTTAAAATTTTAGACCCGAAAGATTATATAATGCAAATATAAGAATTACATCGATAGTTTTAATGTCTTCTACTAATTTCTTATTTTGTTCCTCTAATCCCACTATTTTAGCATTTATATCTTGACCATTTGGTTCTGCAGATTGCTCATTAGCTGTATTTGTCTGCCCAGTTGCGGTGGAGGAATAATTTAACCTTTAAAATATTAAGTACAATTAGTTTCTAAGCAATTTAAAGACCACTGATTAAATGATGCAATTTTATATGGCCAAGGCTTAACTTCAAATACTCTTCTTTACACAAGAAAACAGAGAAGACGACCTTGATTACCATTTAAAATTGAAGCATAAATATATTTAAAATTAATTCGTACTTATTAATTCTACATCCTGACAAAACTGTAAGTGGAAATTTCGAGCGGCCTCCCGCTAAACTTCGCAAACACATGCTCAAAGTCGCCGACATTTTGATCTACTCTTTCGTAACGGTAAGGAAAGCGAGAACGAGCTTTAAAATGACGTCAGCGAAAAAACAAGAAGTATGAAGACGGGAGTAGCAATGGGAATGCATTAGATAATCTTACAAGGATCTTTCTTCCATGCTAAACCGCTACCAATCACATCTTACGAAAATATTTACATGTATTACACATGCTTATGTGTTCTGGGGCGGAATTGTCGATTTTCATCCCCCCCCCGTAAACGGACTAGAAACAGTTGAACGAATGAACCCCCCCCCCCGTTTGCTCAATGAAATATATTGGAAAATACGATACATATCCCCTGAAATCATAACACAAATAGATCTACCCACAAAACACTGGTAGCATAAAAAAATAGGCCAATCGATATAGAGTTTCGATCTAGGCCTATTTCCATCTCATACGTGAAAAGTCAAGAATAGGCCTATATCCTATAGAGCATAGAGACGGGAGAGGCCGGGTACGGGAGATCCAGTCGCCGTTACCATAGCAACCATCGTTTTCCAATGGAGAAAGCTAGGGATTATAGGAGGAAGACGAGAGAGAGAGAGAGAGAGAGCAGAGTGACTGACGCGAAATAAACCGAACACGCGACGATAGTTAGAGGGAAAATTAAGACGAGAAATTGCGTAATTATGTTTGCTAAAGAAAAGACCATTTCTCTGCCACTCTCAGCTTCGTTTTTACCAAATAATTTATCAGTTTTCATCGAAAATGAATCACGAAAGCATTACGCCATCACGCACCTAAATTCTGTGATAATTAGTTCAGTTGAAAATCAAACGATACAATACAAGGAACTACCTTGTCAGATATCGGGCTCCTCTAATTCTACTAACGTTATCTTACAGGTGAGTCGCAATGTTGCGCGATTGGGTTTATTTATAGCACCGTGTAATCAATTGTATTAGGTTTGTTAACTTGTTACGTACGCGATTTTAAATTTGTCTATAGGCAAAATGGGTTACGGTTGGAGCGAGAACGGTTTTAGTGGTGTGTTCTCAAAGAGGAATACAGATTTACGAGTGGGATGGATCCCTTTTCCTACATTGGCACGCGTTTAAAAACCAAGATAATGAGGAGATGGAAGGTTCGTTTTGCATTATGCCTTACCGTTTCTGTAGGTGTCAAACGTATTTATTTAGTCTTTAAGTGGGAAATTCGCACGTCAACCTAAAAATGGAGTACTAATAGTAATAGGCTCACTTGAGCGCCTTTAGAAGTGTTCCACTCTCAGTACACCGGTGTACAGGGAGAAACTAACATCCAGGGGCAATCGCAACTTCACAAAACATTTTAATATTTCAATCATTTAATATAGATAGGTTTTGCAAGATGTTAAATAGTTATTAATCTAGTAAATTAATTCTAATTACTTTACAGAAACGTACGCCTTAGGGGTTGGAGTACTTGGAGTTGAATTGCTTTGCATTGGTAAAGAGCGCGAGTCAAATTCGAGCTAAAGTAATTGACATCGTAATCGAAAATTTTTAACAGGTACATATAGCGGCAGCATCTTAGTTTTTTCCGTACCTGACGAAGGAGAAGTTGCATTTTCCGAAAAAGTAACCGGCGCCCATTCCTCACCCATTACTGACATATGTAACGGAAGCAACGTCCTCGCTACCTCCGACTCATCCGGCGCAATTTGCATATGGACCCATAGCAACAATACCCTCGAAAATAAAGCTACCATCGAGAGTTTTGGGTTCGCAAAAAAAAAATAATACCCATAACTATAAAATTATAAAGGGGACACGGGGCATACTTATCTTGAAACTTCGAAACCATATGGGCGGGTACTTTACTAATATCGCGATGACGTAAACAGACCACTCAGTGTTCCGTCTTAAGACAACAAGGTGGTCAAACGCCAGATTCTACTTTACCCCCCCCCTCCCCGACTTTTGAAAAAGGGACTACTACGAACTTACTCTCGTGACGTCACACCCTCTTCCTGTCTCTCACCTCGTTTTTGGCGACCATATTAGAAGTCGTCAGCCCAGGCCATACAATTTAGACTACCAATATAGAGTAATGGCAGCAGTACGTATGCAAACGTCATACCCTTCTATCTCTTAGCTCAGTGTCATCCCCTACTGGGCACGGACAGTATCCCCTCTTATAATAGCGCGACCAGAGAGAGGGCTACACAGTCTGCCCCCTCTCTACCGCCACTAGTCTATTGACGTCATGTCCCCGTAGCTCCTCCCCTCTCAGTACCACTCTACACGTGGGTATGAACTCCTCCCACATCTAAAGTCATCATCGCGTAACAGTAATAATTCCACGTGTCACCTCTATAATAATATCCCGTTTTAACATATTAATGCTCGTATTTTTAACTTATCTGATTCTGATTTGAATATTCGACAGCTCCCCGTGTACAAGTTTATCAATGTACAAATCATCCTTAATAGCGTCCTACGGTTCGGGACACATACGATTATTTAACATCGAATCCGGTTTAATCATAGCCGAAGTTGCCGCGCATGCTAAGTGGATTACAGCCATTGACGTGGCACCAAGAACAGGATTGGTATTATATTTTATTTCTCACAAAAAATGGATTATATCACAGAGTTCAAAGGTTATACTGTATAAATTTCTCGCAGCTACTTTCAGTGTCAGAAGATACGTTTCTCCGTATATGGGAACTAGGAGACGCGGAAGGTGTTCCAGTGGTAACCTATTCCTTAAATTCTATTCCAAAAACAACTAACTATAGGCCTAAATTTCTAAGTTTCAATATTCTACAATATCATGTCCAGATATCACATAAATTCAGCGAATGCGTCACGGACAGTCTATTGTGCGGTGGAAAATTTGAAAATGAGGAAGGCGATCACATTTGCCTTTCGAGTTACGATAGTTCGGATCTGTTACGATATCACTTACTTAATTAAATGAGTCATCAAAAACCAATTGAAATTCGATGACGAAAAACAAAAAAACAATTGCCTTGAAACAAGTTGATGATGAATTTTGTTTTTCCTTTTGTCCAGGCTACTATATATATATAGTTTTTTGATCAATGTTTTTTAAATTAAAATAATTAACAATATCTGTGCAAATGGCCTTAAAAATCTCTATAGCATCAAATAAAATGCATATGCAATGTTGTTTTATATCGTTGTTTTTTTACGCGGTTAAGCCTATTTTTTTTATAGGTCTTCTTTGGATGTTGATGATGGTTGATTCTTCAACGCTTTAATTAAATTCTGAACATTGGATCGTAGCTGCGAGAAATAATCGTCTTCATTATCTAACAAGGCTTTTCCCGCAAATTCTTGATCTAATTGTTTCAGCTCCAAAAGATTGTGCTGAAATTCTTCGTAACAATAATCAACCAAAGCCAACATGGCCGACACAACTTTTTCTTGAGCGTCTATATCGGAGGACGCCAAGAAACGAGGAACTATTTTACAAAATCCATTTTGAACCAAAACGGCTCCCAAATTCAATCTACAAATAATTTGAATTCATGAAATTCTCTAGGCTATCTCTCATTAATGAAGCATTCATTCATTACTTGTCGTATTGTCGCATTCTCTCTTGGTTAGTTACATCAGTAGGATTGTTATATTTCGACGCCAGCGTCTGTAAAGTGTAAACCATTCACAGATACGCTCTAAGTATAGGCAAGAAGTGATATCTAGTTTATTAGGGAGAAGTTATAAATTCGCCACATTTCCAGCTTTATCTCCAGTACAAACATACGTTCGGAGTCAATCCCCGCCTCTAAATTATAACCAGCATCTCATTGGTTCTTGAAAACCCACGTCAGCGCGACGCGAATGACGAAAATTACGTATTTTCCGACTGCGGAGAGGCGAATAGCCCAGCCTCCTTTTACGTCCCCCCTGGTACTTTGAAAGGGGGACTGGGACTATGGCGCGCGAATACTTAGGCATCTTATACCTTCTCCCTAATAAACTAGAAATCACTTCTTGGTATAGGTATTGGGTTTTTACAATCATCACCTGTTCAGTGATTAAATCCTGTACGAGATTGACAATTTTCATTTGAAGTTTCTGACTTTCCAAATCCCATTTATGATTTTTGAAAACGTCAGCGAAGGCGGTGAAGCCGCCACTTTTCAACAAATGTTGTTGAGCTAATGGAAATTGTCTGACTAGGCAAGAGATGGCGAACATGGCCCGGTTTCGGACTCCCGGTTCCGGATCGAAAGACAAGAGCCTTAGAAGATGCCCCAAGACATTCTTCTCCAAACAGGCTATTTTTACTTTGGGATTGCTGCCACGTATAAAAACACGTTGTCCTTCAATCAATAAATAGGCCTACACGGATTTAAACTACTGTTTTGAAATAAACTATTACTAACCCTTGCATAGCTGACCCAAGGGAGTAAGCCACTAACGAACGAATTTTCGCGTTGGTAGAGTTCAAATCAGGGATAAGTAACTCAAGACCATTCATTTTAACAAAATCTTGCGCCGCATCATACTATAGTGTATATTTGCACATGTGTTAGGTTACGTAATACCCAAGACTCTATTGAACAACACGCGTTACCTGATGAACAATGTATTCAATATTTTGCAATATTTCAACTTTCTCTGTATCTTTTGTTTTAGGATAATTTTTAAGTAACTCTGTCAATATTTCAGTCTCGGTTTTAACTTTAATCATGACTTCATCAAAATCCTTTTTAATTTCATCAATGTGCCTAAACTTTCTTTTCTAAAAACACCACCAATTAACATAAACTTCGGAATAGACCATTAGATTAATTCCAGAAGAGAACCGAACACTACAGGGGACGGGCAGGTCACCTTCTTGGGTTATTTACCTAGCACCAAGTACCACCGCTAGAGGCAGCGCGAGTCGGGAACTTAGGCTACGTCTCACGTCAAATCTTGCTTGGTTGGCGCGAGGAAAATAACCTAAGGTAGCCGGCCTACCACCCCTGTATGTCGGTTTCTCCGCAGGTTAATGGAATAGTCTATTAAACAATATACCTCATCTTTCACTAGTTGTTTGATTTCCTCTGGTTTAATTAACTTCAAAGCTTCCTCTAACTTTTCTTTGGAATGATACCGACTCCCATCATCTCCTTCCATTAACTTGGCCTCCTTGATGCCAGTTTGCAAATTCATTCGGACATGGAGACCAGAAGGTATGGCTTGTCCTGGTATCATTCATCATCAGAGTTGAACCCAAACTTAGCAAATTATTTGATTGAGAACAAGATTCAATCAATACCTTCTTTTATCGCTTGCCATTCTTTTGTGGGTATAAATCTCTCATTGTTAATTTGAGGGTCATTTTCCGTGTCCTCTTGGACAATGCCATCGTCATCGCCTTCAACGTCGGTAAGTATTAACGCGGTTTCTTTATCACACAACGCGAAACTTAAGCAAACGAAAATGAAGAAGTAAAGAGTCTTCATTATTGAACGTCTCGAAGCGAGTTCTATCGAATTCAACGAGTATTTGATTCTATTATTGGAAATACACTAAAGAGAGGCACGCGACGATGAAGTGATTTCATCATGGTGTTGCTTGCACTAAGTACACGTGTTGAAGAGTCGCGTTTGACACGAAACACAAGCAGACGATATAACGTCGTTACCACCCACTTGTCCTAGTTCTTTTATCTTACTACATGACAGAAAGGGGATCGATTTTGGCGGGAATTATGAGCGCTATTTTAGTTCAGGAAAGACACTAGAAAGTGAAACTATTTCATACGAAATGCAAATACTCAAGGAAGAAGAAAAGGTATCGTTCCTTTCAACCGAATTCCCAATGGACCGTAATCCCATTCGACCGAATATCCCGCAATGATTTTAGATTTCCAGCCCAATGGCTATATTCCCGATGGACCGAAATCCCAATCGTCCGAATATGCCCCTAAAAAATACATGAATATAACTTGAAACACTGTAACCGTCAGCGATTCGGTGGTGTAGTGGATACGATGTTCGACTACGAAACGATAGGTTGTTGGTTCGAGTCTCCGAAAGGTATGTTAATAATATTAAAAGTAAATGTTTCGTGATACTAATTAAAACACTCACTTTCATTCCTTTCAAGGCAAGAGATATATAGAATTAATAAACAAATTGTGCTTAAAATGAAGTACAGTCTTAATGGTAGTTCCATCAATGTCTTTAAGTTTTAAATTAAAATTTTAATATTTTGGTTTCTGGTGGGTTAGGTTAGGTTAGGTTAGGTTAGGTTAGGTAAGGTAAGGTTAGGTTAGGTTAGGTTAGGTTAGGTTTGGTTCCGATAATTCGTTGAGACCTTTTCCAAAATATGCTCCTTTTAATTAGCTTTCACCTTTTCCAAAATATTCTCCCTTTAAATAGCTACCACCTTTTCCAAAAAATTCTCCCTTTAATTAGGTGCCACCTTTTCGAAAAGATTTTCCTATTAACTAGCAGACACCTTTTCCAAAATATTCTCCTATTAATTAGCTGCAACCTTTTCCAAAACATTCTCCTACTAATTAGCTGCCACATTTTCCGAAACATTCTCCTATTAATTAGCTGCCACCTTTTCCAAAATATTCTCCGATAATTTAGCTGCAACCTTTTCCAAAACATTCTCCTACTAATTAGCTGCCACATTTTCCAAAACATTCTCCTACTAATTACCTGCCACATTTTCCAAAATATTCTCCTTTTAATTAGCTGCCACATTTTCCAAAATATTCTCCTTTTAATTAGCTGCCACATTTTCCAAAATATTCTCCTTTTAATTAGCTGCCACCTTTTCCAAAATATTCTCCTATAAATTAGCTGCCACCTTTTCCAAAATATTCTCCTATAAATTAGCTGCCACCTTTTCCAAAAATTCTCCAATTAATTATCTGACATCTTTTCCAAAATATTTCTATTATTGCTAATAAATTGTTCGTGGTAAGAGGCGGGCTTTTAATACTCATATAAATAATCTTTTTACCTCGAAACAAGTTTGGGTTAGGTTAGGTTACGTTTGGTTAGGTTAGGTTAGGCTAGGGTAGGTGAGGTTCGCCGTAATTAAAACGCTGTTAAAATAAGTGCAGTAATACATTTTCAACTCACATTTATTTTAACAATAATAAGTTGTGAAATTAAAAATATATTTAATGCAAAACCACACAGTATGTCTTTTTCCAGTTCAATAGAATTTCGGTCCAATGGGACTATAATAAAATCGCACCTTTGGCTACGTTCGGTCGAATGGGACACCGCAAAAAAAGCCGTTCTGTCGAATGGGAATTCGGTTCAATGGGACCAAAGCGAAGAAAATGCGGGAAAACGGAAAATCTGTATAATTTAATAAATTCATTAAAAATACAAAATATTTAGGCCTACACTATAAAAATAAAAACCTACAATAGGTTCCAAAAAAGTGCTAAAATTAAACTGTCAAAAAATCCTTTCCTCTTGTCAAACCCATTTTTCCCGAAGTCCATCGTGTATGGTCCATCATTCAGGTATTACTAGAAAAAGAACTTGGTGGTAATATCAGGGATAAGCGATATTTTGGACAAACAAAGAATAGACCATTGACGAGATAAGAATCAACAAAGACCGCCTCGTGAGAAAAAAGACATTTCAAAAGACGCCGGTTCGACGTAAAAATCGTGAGAAAAAAAATAGTTTAGAAAAGAAGGGCACCCAACTATTTAGGGGGTCCTGTACAAGACAGGTCCCACAGTCTTGGCGAGGAAGCCTGAGGGGAAGACATGGTCATGCATAGTGTTGTTCAATATTTTAATGAGATGTCATAAACGTTTGGGGTCAAAACCTTAACCAAGGCTCGAGGGTCAGACGTCGTTATTAGACAAAGACGCGTTGGGATAGATTCCAAGTTGCAGTAACGACAGCTACTGAACTTTCATAGTTTTAAAGCGTATGATGAAATACAATGTCTTGCCGACACTCTTATGGAAGATAGAAGAAAGTTATCTTCGGGCATAAAAGGGGATGCCCTGGTGTACCCTGGTACAAAAATTATTCATGCCAATTGCAGTCTTCAATGTATCCAAGACAAGTCACTGAAGGGAAGAGGTCAAAGATCTTTTCACCACCCCAACAAGAGGACCTCCGACTAAACCCTGTCTTTCACTGGACCCCACCTTGAACGCCACCTAAACATTTTGACGCTTCAATCAGTGTAGAAGGCATTCCACACATTGCTTCTTCCTTCTGAAATGATTGGGTCTCCCAAAAGTCCTAATACCTTTTTTGGACAAAAGACGTTCGAGGTCGTAAAAGAATTAAGGCGAGGGAACGAAAAGAAGTTTCTAAACTTTCTCCGATGGGTTGGGATGCCCGAGAAAAAAAGAGAGAGAAGCGATTGTCTGTACGCTTTCTTTTCGTCTTTGGGGCATTATAAAATGTCTCATTACTGGTCCTGGATGGGCCCGGGAAAAAGTACAGGAGGGGGTCCTTATAAGAGGGGTCGGATATTTGCACGAAATCACGCTAAGTAACGTGGACACGTGAATTTGACGTAATTTTTAACAACAGTAGGAACCAGCCAGGGGTTGAGCAAAGGGAAATTCCGAATCTAGTACAGTAGATGAAGATTATTCGAAATTTAGTACCACTGTTTAAAGGTAGCTAAGAGTGCGGGGAATACTAGGACCTGTATATTTTCTGGAATATCAAGGTCACTTTAAAGTTCAAAGCATTCTTTGAACGCATGCGAGTGAGGAGCTAAATGAAATGTATTACAGCCCCTAAGCTCACTGTGCCCAGGTTGCAAAAATTACGTCTTGCTGGTCCTCCTCGTTAGGCCAAGTCCACGCTAAGAGTTGCAACTGTTCGACCACTCGGGTATACAGAGATGATGTAGATAGGTTATTTTTTTCCTTGGGAGGGTTTTTGTTGAAAAGAAGCGCGAAGAGATGAAGAATAAAGGGGGCACACTGGGTCCACAAGACGAGGCTATTTTGGCCCGGGGTGTTTTAAACAACAAGGGGGGTGGTGTTGGGTTTGGGGGGAGGACTTTAGCAGCTACTGTTTGAGAGAGAAAAGGGCATTACGAGCTTGGGCGGCTCTCTTTTCTTTCTATAACGTCTTGTTCCCCCAAAAAATGATGACTATCTTTAAAAGGAACAACAAAGAGACACCGCGACCTTTTTCTTCTTTCGGAGTAGCTCGAGAAGTTTCGCGGGATTAAAACGCGCCAAATTCGATACGCGAGAATGAAGCCCTAAACCTCCCAAAAATCAAAGTGACAATTTTTTTTCTAGGCCACCACCGTTGGAGAAAATAATCAACACGTTTTCATCTTTCTAGAGATCGAATCAGGCGTATTTATTCAAACGCCTTTATCTTTTCCAAGGCCATTGGTAATGGATTGGCAAATAGGTGTTGCAAGCATGCTCTAAAGGTAAAGGATCTAAACTGGACCCCAGATCACAACTTAGGCTACGTATTTCACCAATCAATTGCATTTTATTGGTTATCATTTCGAAAATAGTAACTTCACAGCAATTTTTCACGTTAAACAGGTGGTAGTTGCTTTTAGGTTTAAGCATTTTACATGCTAACCTTTGACCTCAAATATATTAGGCTTATAAGTCATCGATACACACAGGGTGCTCAAAAAGGGTAATTATAGGACCGAAGTACAGGACGATTTTGAGTGGAAAATGTTGTATGACATTTCGCCCTCTAGTCCAACGTTTACGAGTTAGGATTACTCATTCATGACTTGTTTACGGCGTCTCTTAGAACAAAATTTCACAGAAGTTGCATTGTCGACTCAAAATTGATTTCCCATAGAACCACCCCACTGCACTTCGGTCCAACCGACATTTTCTGAACACCCTGTATATCACGAACATAAATTCATTGCCCCTTTCTTATTCATACTTTTATCAGAGAGAACGAAAACATCACATTTAAGGGCTTTTAGCACAAAATCCTATTAAAGTTTGCAAAAAAGATACAATCGTAAATGTAAAAAACCCAACCTTTTTCATTGTAATCTTGACCAATTAGGGACCAATTAATTTTACGATCCTGATCTTAAAAGGAAAAAAAAAAAAATAAAAACCACTTTACAAAGGAAGTGGCCCTACCCGCAGTTAGAAAAAGGGTAATATATTTTACAACTCTTTTTACAGTCCTAGGAATTTACGACCAAACTCTTTCATCTCAAAGTATCTTTGACTCCTTTTTTTACCCATTAAAATCCTTTTAAGCTAAAAAACCTACTATACATCCATCCATCCATCCAGCCACCTTTACAAACCTAGCAACAAAGATAGTTTTTTAACAATCGTGTAAATAGAGTAGTGGCATCGTATGCTATATTCCCATAGTGTAACACAGTTGAAGATGATGGTAGATGCCTCTAGCCTATGGAACGTACATAAACGCGTGGACTAGAAAACAGTTTCATACAAAAGAAGGTATTCCTATGGATGTTTTAACCAAAAAGGGGAGAAGACTTGTTGAGATTGTATTTTAAACAATTGTAAGAACCACACCAATAAAAAAAGGTCACCAGTGAGTTGTACTTTCCATTTTCCATTCAGAATAATCGCTTTCAAGCATGAATCTATATAACTATGAATATACAGCTCTGTCATATGCCCCTTCTATCATGTCGATTTGGTTTGGGTGTTACCCTCCTAGCTTTGACGCGTTTGCTTAGTTCTAATAGCCAATCACGAGACAAGAGGAAGTGACGTTTCGAATTTACACACCCCCGGACTCCCCCTTCCTTCTCCCGCTCCTAACACTAGCAGACACGTGACTGATGTCTCCTTTCGCTAAGCCCCGCCCAAACCTTATCGAGAGGTTAGACAGCGTAACGCAGCTGTATATTCATAGTTATATAGATTCATGTTTCAAGTATGTGCAACACATGGAAGAGTACAGGTATCAACTTGGAGATCCATAAGTGGAAGTAAAATTCTCTTTACCAGTTGTAATACCAACAAATACGCAACACAACCTATGGAAGAATACACCCAATGATGTAATTAAACTCCTTTATCAATTGGTATAAGACCTAATTCATTAATTGTTGAACTAAAACTTAACTCCTGGGTTGTTTTAGAATGTTTTTACTATGGGAATTCCAATCTTTCACCAAGAACCCATTTACGATCTAGGAACATATCTTAGTTTTCCACGAGTTCATATTTTTGCAGTGACTCGATAGATGTACTTTCCAATATTGCGTCGATGCATCGGGAAACCGGAAATACAGTGAAACAACCTGAGATCACGATACTGCAGCCCAATATTTACCTTTCAAAGTTCTTAAATCGTATAAGGGTTCTTGCATTCACCCATAAACAGCTTTCGTTTTTTTATTATTTTCTGCGAATTCTGACCCAGATTTTGGGGCTAAAATGATTCAATAGGCGTTCGATAAAGCTAAGCCTAAATTGTCAAGGGAACTATAACAATACTGTACGCATCATAGCTGGAAGCCAAGTTTTTTCCCAAAGATCCGGTCCCGTTCTTACCAAGACCAAGTTAAGAAGGTGGTGCTTACGCGGAGAGAGGCATTAAAAAGGAAAGGGAAAGCCATCATCACCCCTCAAACAAGACCAATAAACTTTATTGCTAATATATCACCCATTTTGGGCAATAGTATCTTTTCACTTTCTAGAGGAAAACCTAAATAATAAGGTAATAAAATAAAGAGGCCTATGTCCAATTAACGATTTTGCTAGTCAACACCGAGGCCATTTTTTAGTGATATCTTTGTATTGGATTATATAAATTTGTGAAATTCACCACTGAACAGTGAACATTGTATCTCTAGGACCTTTTGATAAGTGATGCTGAAACTATATAAATTTGTACACAAGTTGATAATTGTGTACAAGATCCTCCCTATAACGCTTGTTTTAAATCAGCGGCCATCTTGAAAAATCGTGGCCATAAACATGTCTTTCTGTGATTTAATCGGTTGGTAGAAACGCCAGGTAATGCAGACAGACTCAGAGAGATAGATTATTCGCTAGGCAAAATTCGTCATACAAAATGATTAGTCTATAGTTCTTGCCACAAAATTCGCCTAAATAAGTTGAGAAAATGGTTACACAATGATTCCTAGTCGCTGTATGTATTCCTGGAAACGAATTCTGTTTACAAATTGCAATACCGTCTTTTTTGTAATATTTTATCATTAACTATTATTATTATTTATACAACGTTAAATAGCTTCATTAGACGTTATTAATTTTGATATGAAACCATTTATACTTAATATAATTATCACTATAGATAATCAAGGCACGTGTTTTTGTTGGTCTCATAAATAAAATTGCATAAAAAACACACCGACTTTAATTTATGTAGTAGGTTAAATTGAGGATACAGTATCCGCGTGGCGATATTTCGAAATTGATCTAGTCATTGTTATTTAGGGCCTTTGCGAGGCTTGAATGAGAAGGATAATCTTTAATGGCTTCTATCCCCGGTCGACCGTGGGTCTATACTACGTGAGTTTAATCCGGAAATGGGAAACACAATATCAAAGTTTATATGGGAGCCCGGAAAGTTGATCTTTCCACTACATATCCTAATTCTAATATAGTCAGCAAAATTATAATAAGTTTAAATTAAAAGTGGTCAACATTATGTAAACTGCATGCTAACAGATTAAAGTTAATTTAATTTATTTAATACTAGTTAATTAAGTTACCCGGCCCTTGGAGACTGGGAAGCTTGGAAGATTTTCCCAGTCTCTGTAGATACCAATGAAAAATCTGCATGATGTTGTATTTTAGAAACAAATTGTTTACTACATTCAATAAAATTATGCTTATTTTAGGGGTCACTCATAAAGCTAAAACGGCCGTTCTTTACAGGCTTAATGGCTAGGGGTTCGCCCCCCCGTCCCAACCTTGAAGAATTCAACCCAACCATTTCTAATGAACCTACCCCATAGTGTTACTGATATAATACACACAGTTTGGTATTTAAATCAAATTCGGATATTAACAAATTTCAGTGCATCAAGAACAAACATACATTTAAAGATGGGGTCAAAAGATCAAATTGACCTGTAATGTAATTTATTGGGCTAGAGGTCACAGGGGGTCGTCGCGATAACTTCATCAAAGTTATCCTCCAAGGAAAGACCTGTTAAAGCGGCGTAAAAACTTTTTATGATTGATAAATGATGCCTTGCATTAACTCTACACCCTACCAAATACGCAGAACATATCCTTTGGACACTTTATCTATATCCATCAGTAGCAGTTCCCCCTTTTCCCTTCAAAAAGAATATTTTTTTAAGACGAAACTCAAGAAGATGAAAGATGTTTTCCAACGTGGACTTCTCATTAAAAGTGTTGTAAAAACGTGGAGGACCTGCATGCACGCAGGCCTGGTGCGGAACGACAGCAGCCGGCAAAGTGTCTTTGAACAATTTCCAAAAAGTTCCCTTCGGCGACAAGGATGATGCGAGTCTAATAAAGGACAGAAAAAGATAAAGAGGGGAACAGCCCCCAAGATGCAGGGGTAAGATCCCCCAAGAGAGAGAAGAAAAGTCCTTGGAAAGCTTCGACAGAAGAACAAGGGGTTCGCAGTTCGGAAAACGCTTCTCAAAGCTTGATGGCTCTGATAGGGCATTTTCATAGAAAGTCAGGGAAAGATGAAGAAAAACAGGCGAGCCTATTAAATATTTAATAGAACTAAAGGTGGACACAGACTTCTCAGGTCATTTCCATCAAAAATGTCTATCCGAGATTACAACCCATGCACGGGTACGGTTTGGTACGGTGGATTGTTTAAACTATGAAGTCCATCACTTTGAAGTGATGAATAATACCCGCCCTTTATGTCCACGCCACAACAAGCTAACTTACAACAACCAGTGCTACATACACATCTTGTCAAATTTAGTTTTTACTTCAATTTATGGGTTTTCTGCTAGTTGCCACCATTCGCAAAGTGCCTTTCTTTGCCCTTTTCTAAATGAACTATGGGTAAAAGAAGTGACCTTGAAAAAGACAAGGAGACCCGCACCGTAACTCTATATGCCATAACTACAAAACCGAGGGGAACGTTACAACCATACCTTAAATGAAAAGTGCATTCACAAAAGGGGCTAAAGAAATTAATCCCCCCAACCTAGTTTCTTAACTTTAATCGCGCTTCATGGTTGCCAATCGTTTGTCAAAGCATCTCCTACAGGTTTTGAATTGAATGATCACTGAATCGAACAAAACTAAAAGCTTTTCAGTCTGTTTTAAATAGACTGGCAACACTTGTCCGCAGCACACTATCAAAACCCAAAATTATGAAAAAAACCTTCTCTAGAGCTCCAGACCTAAGGTTTGAAAACGCAAAACATCATTCTTTTTTACACGTATTAGGAAACCACTCTGAAGACTTGATTCCAAGTGACGTTCCCCTCGTGTTTCAAACCCAGTTTCGAAAAATTCGAACCCTTTTAAGTGTAGTACCAGAACGAAGGTCAAGGGTTATTCTCATTAAAGGCTTAAGGTCGAGGGAAGGTGATTGAATAGAAACTCCAAGAAAAGGAAAACCCATTAACCTGCCTGTAGGTACATTTTTAAAAAGGGTTGGGGAAAAAGTATTTGCCAAGCGCATAACAGGGAGACCCTACAGAGTACACTGTTCCTACCCAGTTTTCTCTAAAAACTACCTTTCATCTTTTTATCGCGAGCGTGGCAAAAGAAGATCTACAGTAGTAGCTCTACGTTAATTACTGTCACGAAAGGGGTTGGGTCCTTTTGAAACGTTTGATTTTTTTGTCAGGTTAATTTCGAAGTTTTCTCCAAAAATGTTATTTACAATGTCGGCAATGCTGTCTTTAATGTTTGGAAAGTTTGAAAGAGTGCCCAACCCTTTTTTCTAACGACCCAGTTTCCAAGAAGTTGTGAAAGGCCTTAAAAAGAAGCCCTATTCAAGTATTTCAGTACAAGAATTTCAAAAATCAGTAGATAAGAAAAAGAATCGCGTTGTTGAAGAAAGTAAATGGTTTTATATTTTAGGTAAAAGAACATTGCAGAGGTGGACGCGAGTAAATTTCTATGTAAAAAGATGAAACCTTAAACCTAATAAAAAATATTGAAAAATAATAATAATAAAAAAAAAGACAAAACGGAAATTGAAAATATGAAGGTAACTAAATACCTCAGTACGAAAAAAAGGGTGATAGGACCTATGTACAGTGGGTGGGTGGGTTTTATGGGAAATCAATCAATTTTCAGTCGAAAATGTAATAACAAGAAGTGATGTCTAGTTTATTAGGGAGAAGGTATAAATTCGCCACATTTCAAGCTTTATCTCCAGTCCAAACGTAGGTCCGGAGTTAATCCCCGCCGCCTCTAAATTACAACCAGCATCTCATTGGTTCTTGAAAACTCACGTCAGCGCGACGCGAATGACGAAAATTACTCTGTATTTTCCGACTGAGGAGAGTCGAAATAGCCCGGACTCCTTTTACGCCCCCCGCCCCTTGTATTTTGAAAGGGGAACTGGGACTATGGCGCGTGAATACTTGGGCTTCTTATTCCTTCTCCCTAATAAACTTGATATCACTTCTTGGTAATAACTTCTATGATATTTTTGCCTCATGGGACACCGTTTTCGTATTATAATTAAGTATTTTATGGATGACCCCTTAAAATTAAGTAAGAAACTGAAAGACAATGCTAATTAATTTAATTAAGGGGTCATCCGTAAAACACTCTTAATCATAACACATAAACGGTGGCCCTTAAAGCAAAATGGAGATAGAAGTTACATTTTCGACTCTGAAGTCAGAATGGTTTAGATATTTGAAACCAACCACTACCAATAGCTAAAATTGAAATGAACAGTGCACAACCTGTTTCTCTCCGAATGCTTAACTCCGAATTCTGGGACATTTTAACGAGGCTAATATAATTAAATGGGAGAAAACGAGGGATCATTAGAGGAGAGAGAGAGGTTCAAGAGCGGAAAGAGTGAGAGAGGGAAGAACGATATAGCTCATTACGGTTAGCGGAGAATTCCCCCTTTTCGTCCTTGCTCCCCCCCCATACTCTGCAGCAGCACTTCCAAGAGGCTAGAGCCAGGAGGAGCGAGTCGATAAAATTAAGTCTAGCTACTCCCTATTTGGAGGCTCTAGGTTTAATTATTAGAGCTAATTCTCCCCTTGTCGCGAGGCTTATAACAATGCCTGGTTCGTTCCGGGTCCTTTTCCCGCCTTCCTGCATGCATTATATTGGAATTCTCTATATCAGAGATCCCGCTCTTCCTCTCTCACTCACTCTCTCTCCTATTTAATAATCCTCTTAAGCCTTGGTCGACTTGAGGCGGGACTTTTGGTGTGGGTGGTGAAATTCATTGTAGGACCATATATACTAAGGGCGATACTCCATTACGAGAAGGATCGCGCCATCATGGATGGCCACGCGATACAATATTGGGATTTGGAGGGAAAAGGTTGGGGATTGGGGGGAATTTAATTCAGTCATCGCTATGGTTACCATTTCTAAGGTTTCACTTGGTAGATAAGCGCCTATATATCCCATATAAAGCTGGCGTAAATTTTACTTACTCCCTTTTGTATCGTGTCGGATTTAACTAATACGTAGTTATCAGACTAGGAGAATTGATACCATTAATATTATACCAGGAGGCCAGGCTAATGGGGGTTCAAAGTGCAGTACTAAGTATAGCCTCGACTCCAGGTGTAACTGTTGTCAATCCTCCTAGTCTGAAAATTGGGTATATGAAAGGTTTTGATAATATTAATATTTGGAACAGTTTTGAGCTTTGGGAAAAAAATAAATAAAAATAACTTGTCAATTTGGTTTGTTCAAGGGGGTTGTATATTTAATATTAAATTGAGGTCACCATAAAATAACCAATTGCTAAAAGGGTTTTGTAGTTTTTATTTATATATACAGGGTGTTACCAATAAATTTGGCCATATATTAAAAGGGATATGTTTTGTTTAGGGTCAAACTGAACAGGAAGTGTCATCAAAATGATCAATAAACATATAATTGCGGAGATATTAATTGTCATCCTAAAACAAAGAAACTATAGCCACACGTCACGTGGGGTAAGACGTATCAGCCTTCACTAATCTTCAATCTAAACACGTTAACGAATCATTATTATATCAATAATTTCGGATAACAATTCAATTCCAATTCCTTACTAAATGATCCCCGGAATGTTGTTTACCGTTGATTACACCTTAGCGCGCAGGTTAGAACACTTCCAGGGGGGTGTTTTTCATCATAAATCTTCCTCAATTTCTCCTCGATCAAATACCCCATAGTTATTAATTTAACGGCCCATTAGGTTTATTTTACAATCCTTATTATACAAGCTAATATAGTTCATAAACCTATATAATATAGAAAATAATGTTTAAAACTTTTACACACAAACCTTAAAGGTCTATAACCCATAGCCATCCAGGTCTTCGACCCGAGCCAAAGCGCGGCGATGACCCTACATATCTCCAATAAAACCAGCGAAATTTATACCTAGAAGGGACATACCATATAATACTTGTAAGTCGCTTTCATAAGTCACCAAAGGTTAGGCGCGAGAAAGCTGCTCAAAGTCATTTCGCTTTTAACCTAACCATCAAAACTGAAAAAAACTCGACGCGTCTAAGCAAACTTTCAGATACCTTTGGGTACATTGTCACTTATAATACTACCAAAGGCGAGGTAGAAATTTCATCAAATTGGTCTAAAAAAGACCATGCTTTTAGCGTAAACTCTAGTTTTATAGGTTTTAAGTTAAACTCTCTCTAAAAAAACAAGCATTTTTATGACTTTTAATTTTTTCTTCCTTACACTCATGGGCACATGCATGGAGAAATATTACAGCGTGCCCTACAGGCTACAGGTACCTTACCTGTTCCAACTTCCAGGTAAAATAGATTCTAGCACCAAGTTTTTTGACCCAAAGTGTCACTGAACTCAAGTCAAATCCTTAAGAGCAAAGGATGACCCGGGACAATATGACTTTACTGTCCAAAGGGTTTTCTTTCTTTTTTAAGACCAATTTTAGTACCGTTTTCTCCTTTTCTTTGGTATTGATGGAAGACAGTATAAACGTTTTTACTATTTCAAGCCTTTTTTATCAGGTTTAAAGTATAACAACGAAAAGGGAAAAGGTTTTTTAGTGGATTTACTGCGACATAAAATGCATGGTTTTGAAAGAAAGAAATGCATGCCGATATCTTTGAGTTGTATCGATTTCAACTTTTGAGAAAAGCTAAAAATAGCATAGCATTTTGGGGGTAAGAAAAAAAAGCTATTTTATTTTTACTGTATTTATATATTTCAAACTTAAATTCCATTGTTAAAGTGAAGTTGAAAGTTCCCAGTTATGGTCGAGGAGGTAATCACTCCCACAATAACCCCTGTGCACCCATTACAGCTTTCCAATATGGCGGAAATGCTCAAAGCATACCGGAAGTAGCGTGGTATAAAACAACCCAAATCACGATGTGCCGTGCACTATCATGTTTTCCCTCACGGTCACCTTTTTAAATTCAAATTCCTTGACTTTTCCAGGTTTTCCCCGACATATGGCAACTCTGACTATAGCCCAATTTAAATTTACAATTATTGAACATTCTCAGATGTCTTATATGGGTTCTTAATTAGTAATTAATTCCTCTATAGCTGCGATATACAGGTAGTTTAATTAAGAAACTGAAAGACAATGCTAATTAAATTTAATTAAGAGGGTCATATGTAAAACACTCGTAAAAATAACTTAGAAACAGTGCACCCCTTAGAAGAGCAAAATGTCATAGAAGTTAAGAGTGACTGGCCCCTCGGGTAGAGGAGTAAAAAAATTAAAATGCTTTTGAGATACACATTTCAGTCTCTCTTGTTATTATTTTTCTTTTATAGATTCTAGGCAATATTTGGTAGCAAATAATAATAAAAAAAGTATACCTTTCCATATAGTATATACAAGAGTTATTAAAAATATTGGTTGGTTTTTTGTGCACTTCCTCCTCGACCGTCCGTCCGTTCGCCAAAGTTCTCAATGTTATTTGATACATAAATCCGCAAACGAGCTAGGCTATAGCGAAAAGCGGGAAAAGTTATTTCCTGTTGTTACCCCGCCAGCTATATAGTCACTTCCCTCCGGATCAAGAAACAATTTTCCATCATATTGGTAAAGGGAGAGAAAGATGAAAGTAGAAAAAAATGCATCCTCAGATAGCTATATAGGGTTTCATATCCCTCTCCATCCCGCTTTTCCTGATAATTCAATTTTCTCCTATATGCTATGCTATACGAGGTATTCATTACAGTATACAATTTCCCATTATATTTCGATACAAAAAAACTTAATTCGTAAAAGCAAAGAAGAAGAAAAAACTCGCCTATAAATGGTCTATTCTACATGGAAAGAATTACAGTCGAAAAAAATCAAGATCTTCCTTGGAAAACCATACAGGATATTATAAAATACTTAATTGGATTTATACAATTATCAGCTAGCTATCTTACCTCCTCCTATGATATCTCATTTATTTTCATTCTCATTTTGCAACCTCAGTACTGAGTAATTAAGCAAAATGTCTATAAACATCCTCTCCATAGGATTAAAAGAGGCTTATGTACACGACACCTTTGATTTCTTATTCCCAATCTCGCTTATAAAAATTGTACAGCGTCATTACATTGTAATTAAGCAAAATGTTAATAAACGTCCTCTCCATAGGATTAACATGACACCTTTAAACTCTGGCTCTATAAGAAAGAGATACAGTCCTTTGAGAATGTTATAGCCCTAATAGGGTTGAAATAGGCTATTTCACCCCTTCCCAGGGATACTAAACACTTGGGGTTTGAATTAACAATCGGAGCTCGATTTTCAGTATTCTTTTACCAACACTATGACTTCAATTGACGCTCTCATGTACTTTGAAGCGTCAGAACTCTGGTTTTATAAGAGATACAGGTAAATCCATTGAGCTGATAAAAACCCCGTGCAGTTCTAATTGCCTGTACAACGATAGTAATTAACTGGAGTTAGAGTATAATTAATGTATAAATAAGCTACTAGAGGAAAAGAATAGCGAATGGTTTCTTTAAATTTTCGTTTACAGTTAATTGGAACCAATTACACACCAAGTACTTCTACAGCGACGTATAGTCTTAATTCTATAGTTTCATAAACCCCGGGGATGACGTACTACTCATATAAACGAAACTTCATTAAAACCGTAGGCATTTTTATGACGACGAGGTCCAAGCTATAGCAGCTGCAAAAGGGCCACGAAAATTAAGGCCCCAACCATAATATAATCATCCCCTCAAATCTTCACTCATTTTCATTAACAAACTAAGCTAACCAAGACTTTGCAAACCCGCTCTCTCTCTCTCTCTCCCCTTCGTTTCCATCCCCCTTAACATAAAGTTATAATCAAACCCATTTCACTCGTAACGGGATGAACTAGAACAAGCATTACTGTATCCTTAAAGCCGGTGTTCACCCTGCCATCACTAGTCAGTCACCCATGGACCGAGGTTGAAACTGATGACAGTATGGGATGAACCCTGAACCAATCAGAGGACGGCTGAGTTTAGAACCGCCTCTATCATCCAGAGCTTGGGAGAGAACCTAGAGGAGAAGTCCTTTGAAGAGACCGAAGGCTCTGGAAGCTCTGGATTGGTCGGAGTTGAACCAGAGTATCCCCTACGTACGATGGACGAACGGACTGCGGGGGGTATACGATAATAATTGGGGAAACTAGACCAGAGAGAGAGAGACTGAGCGGGAAAAAAAGGCGCTACTTTGAAAGAAGCACGTGGATTCCGTTTCTTACAACCGACCAGAGAACATCTCAATCTTCGCTGCCGCGTTCTTGGTCGAAGATAATTGAATCTTTTTACCTAAAAACTAACCAACGGTCAAAGTCGAGTCAGTACTCGGGTAGTTCATTTCGGAATGCAAGCGACGACGACGATGCTATCGTTTCCCTACTGTTCCCAATTTAATAACGGAGGACGTTCCTCTTCGGTAACCGGGTCACCTGTCGGTTCGCCGAGTCCGCCGTTGACTTTATACGGTCATCCTTACGCGGATCACGGCGGCAGATACGGTTCGGCTTCACCGCCAACTTCGACTTCTTCGTTACCATTGTGTTTAAAAACAAACTACCACAGCCACCAAAGAATGCCGAACGTTACCGCGTCATCCTTCCGTAAAACCACAAATGGTAAATCGTCTTTTACCATAGAAGCGATCTTGGGTTTGCAACAACACACTAGCGACGATGATGAAGATATAGATGCTAATAATCACCGTGGACGAATTTCGTCCGCGACTAATTCGAGTCTACATTATCACCATCACCACCACGGACACGCGGAGGATCAGTTATATTATAAAGGGGAGACTGGAGTCATGACAAGTTCCTCGGCTTTGCATTCTCAGCACCCGACGTCATCCCATCTGGGCTTGCTATCCGCAGCTTCGACCGCTTCCGGTACCGGTAGGACCACCGGAAATTACTTCAACGGACATAATGGTGGAGGGGTTCTACATCACGGAGGACAATTGCAGTCTCACTCCTCTCGATTTCAACATAATCATCACCATCTTAGTCATCATCAAACTTCATCATCGTCGTCCCTACACCATCATCACCATCACGTGCCTGCTGTTGATCCCTACATCTGCACAACCCAACAGTTGTCGCCTCCCTGTTTGTCACCCGACTCCACGAGAAAAGGTTAGTACTTGATTGCTTAACTTATTTACAAATTTAATTGAAATGACCCGCAAGAATGTTTATGTTGATTGAATATGAAATAAGTATTGTCCTTTGGGTCGTGTATGCGTCACAATGTCACCGTGTCCATGATTTTGTGACTCTAGATGTACAAGTAAAGTCAAAAAGTCCCGAATTTATATACATAGTTTACAGACTAGGAGGATTGATACCTTTTACACCAGGAGGCCAGGCTACTTGGCGAGCAAAGTGCAGTACCAAGTAGTCTAACCTCCTGGTGTAAATGTTATCAATCCTCCTATGTATACGAACGGTCACTTGAGGTTACCCAGTAATATTTAAATTTTATCTAAATTATCTTAATAAATAATTTTCAAGGATTATCCATACATATACTTTAATTTATAAAATCCCTCATTTGAACCCAACATTCTCCTATAATTTCACACTCAAATTTTCACGATAACAATTTCAAAACCATCCCATTCTCATAAAACCCAAAATTATCAATGGTCCAAATAATAAAAAAAAACTATTCTATAAATAGATCCCATAAATAAATCCAGTACAGATCACTCGAACCAAATACGAATTAATCCGTTACACTCATCGGTACATCCCAAACTATCATACCGTCCTTACAGAAAAAAAAAGAGAGGGGGAGTGATACCATTAATTTGACCCCCGAATAACCTTTCACAGTACCCACTTGACACAACATAAAAGCCCGCGGGGTCTGCCGTTATTGAAAAGCTTGAATAGAATTGAACGAACAAAAAAAGCTAGCTGGCGACGGCTGTTTATCACAGACACCCCGAGCTGTATAGTTAGTTTCCCCAACAGACAATACAAGGGGAAGAAATATTTTGAATAAAAGCAAGAGCGTGTAATATTCTTTTTAATAATAACAAGAATGACTGCATGGGAAGAAGATGCGAGGCGCGCGCGCGAATCGGTTAGGCTAGAGCTTTTTATCTCTCGCGTTGAATGAAAATTGGGATGAATATCTGCTCTCCATCCTCCCGAACGCGGCGAACCCATCATCCTAGGCTAAGGGAGGACGGAGATTTGTGTCGGTGTTTGAATGTTTCTCTAGCGAGTTCAATTGGCCTTACTCATCATCCTATTATTCCGGCAGGATGGTGCGCGTAGCTGCCGCCGAATCCAAGGAATTTTCATAGCAACCTTCGTTCTTGTGTGGGGATGGGGAGAGGGGGAATGGGAGAGATGCACCCGTTTTATTGTGTAATCCGTTTTATACAAGTTAGGGAGAGGGCTTATTCAGGGACTTGAGGAGGATAGATTATATACACCAAAAAACTAGCTAATTGATTAGGAAAACGGAGGGTTGGTCACGTGTTCTTGTTATACTGAAGAGATGAGATGAGAGGGATGGTACTTTATGTAATTTATTGGAGGTGATTTTAAAGGTTGGATGAAGGATCTTTTTTATTATAGAAAATTCATTGTAACTGTACGTTTCTTTAACTTGAATTAAGAGAATGGAGGTGTATGCATAGTTTTCAGACTAGGAGGATTCATACTATTTACACAAGGAGGCCAGGCTTCAGGTGTTACCTAAGGGGTTCAGACTCCCTGGTGGAGTCAAAAGCCAGGTCTCCTTGTGTGAATGGTATGAATCCTCCTAGCCTGAAAACTATATGTATTGCTATGTATTTCGACTATTTTTCTTCAACCCTTAAGCCAGGGTGTTTCAAGAAGGGCATGGTAGACTGGTAGAACTGTCACTCTTAGGGATAAGTGTCATAGAGCATTTTAGACTCAAAACTGATTGCCCAAATCCACTGTACTTGGGTTCCACCACCGTTTTAGGAACAGTGGAATACCCTATATAAATGCGCTGTAACGATGTTAATAAGCATTATTCTCTTAAATACTTAAACCTCTAACTTCTCTTCTAATTTAATTACAGATAAACCTTCGCCACTACGCCGTTCCTACCAATCCCAACACTCTCCTACCAACAGCGGGGCCGATTCCGACCAATCATCTTCCACAACGGGAAGCAGCGGTAGTCACTTACAAAACCTTTTGACCACTAAAATAACAACAGGCAACAACAACACCAATGGGTCAACGGGTCAACATTCTCCTAGCATTAGCAGCGCCAAATCTAAACGAGTCAGAACAATTTTCACTCCTGAACAATTAGAAAGGCTAGAGCGTGAATTTGAAAGGCAACAGTATATGGTCGGACCCGAAAGACTGTACTTAGCGTCAGCTCTTCAACTGTCAGAAGCTCAAGTCAAAGTATGGTTTCAAAACAGAAGGATTAAGTGGAGAAAACAACACCTCGAGATGCAACAAGCTAGACTGGCAAAGTTTAGAGGAGGTTCCGACAGTGAGGAGTCGCAAATGACAACAGAAGACGTCTTACAAGACGTCTTACAAGACGTTTAAAAATTGTAACTCACTGACTTCGTCAAAGGAGAATTATACAATTTAAGGTTATCTATGACCACTCTGATTTTCAAAAAAAAAAAAAAGGCTTTATTTAAATTATAAGTGGATTTTAAAGACATCCCCGTCCGAATCTAATTAATGTATAATTTTAATTTTTAATTATTTTGAATTTTTTTAAAGGTTCTAGTCACGAAACTTGATTGTAAATAAATAATTAACTAATTAAAATAGGCAAATTTTATCATGAAATAAAAAGCAGAAACACGCGTTTTCGTTCGTAATAAATAAATAAAATAATAATTAAAAATTGTCAAAAAAGAAAAATGAAAAGAAATGTAAATATTTTTGTGGAAATTCTCCTTTCGAAAAATGCCATGGCAGCAAAATTAAAAATTTGAATTTTTGTATAAAAATTAAATATTCTTTCATTTCTTAATTAAGCTTATATAACGAGGAAAAGGGTAACCCGCGGCAAACGTAAACCTCAAAAATATTTTAAAACATAACTTCCCATTCGGAGAGAAGAGAATTTTGGGTTCTCTAATTGGAACATCAAAGAGAAGTCCAGGATGATTATTAAAAGCCATTTTAAAATTACATTCCTAAATTCGTGTGGGAAGATAAGAGTTATTTGCAACCATGGAAGGGATATAAGACTGCAGAGTTAAAAATGTTTTCCTAGTGCAGGTTCAAGGTTCATTTCAAGCATGCATGCAAGGGATCCCAGGTTTTATTTGCACGCGCAAATATATTATATAGTTTAGTCCGAAGATGAACACTCGAGGGGCTAACAACTCTGACACTGTTGTTCCTCCCGTTCAAAGTGCAATAGGCATAGAGATGGATTACTCGCGAGGTAAAATTCGTCGCATATTATGATTATTCTAGTTATTTCCAGAATATCCGCCTAGATACGTTGAATAAATGGCTGTTCACAATGATTCTTGTTCTCTCACAATGACAGAACAAGTCTCTAAAATGGTACACTGATTATACCGAGTGGCTAGCCCCTCGGCAAAAAGTTATTTATCAAAAATGGAGTAAAGTAATCTTTGTAAACTGCCCTTAAACGAGAGTAAGCAGGGCATGATTTAAGTAATGTTCGAGATTTGACATTCAAAAGCACTCACTATGGGAGGACAGCATCATCTCCCTAAACAGGCCATTAGAAACCACACAAAACATGTACAAAACCATAGCGTTTAAGCCTATTCTGGGCCTTGGTCATCTATCTACATATCCCGAGAGAATCGTGTGGATCAGTGATCAATCTTAAACCAAATCTCCTGAAATCGAAGTTTCTGACAAAAATAATAACGAATCACCATTTCGATTCGATAAATAGTCTCAAGGGTTCGATTTAAACACTAAAAGTTAAAAAGATAAAAAAAGAGAAAATCTTCGTGCAGTTTACTCATCCAATTTACCCCCCAAAATGGACGATAATGATCCAATTTATTCTGCCAAAACTAAACGATTGGACATCAGAAAGAGAGATAGTATAACGTTTGTCCATGCAGCGCAGGAAGCAGAGCTGAATAGGCCCTGTTTTGTCATATCTCTTGGACATATTCCTTTTGTAATAACACAACAAAAGAAGCCCATTATGGCCTAGAACTTTATTTAATAAAGTTTAAAAAAATACCGACCTAAAGAAATACGTTCAAAACCGTATGTACTGTAGGCAATCATAAAAGTGCTAAATCAAGAGAAATATGTCCAGTAATAACTTCAAACTGAAGTAGATGAATTCGAAGTATAATCATCTCCTGCCTAACAGACTGACTGATAATCATCGCTAAGCCCAAACCGCTTAATCTAGAAGTCCGAAATTTTGCAGGGATGTTACTCTTAAGTAGTCGGCACGCGCAATGAAAGATTTTTCCAATACGGCGCCATCTTGAAAAATGGCGGCCATAAATGTAAACAAACTTTCTTTATGGAATAACGTCAATGGATTTCAACAGGTTTCTTTAATATTTGGAATATTGGTTTTCTATAGCCTATAGACAGACCTTTGGGCTTCCATTTGCCGCCATCTTGAAAAATGGCGGCCATAAATATAAACAAACTTTCTTTATGGAATTAGCGTTAGTTGATAGCGTTTCAACCGATTTCACTAATATTTAGTGCACTGGTCCCTTATATCATATAGACGGGCTTTAGACTATTGGGCTTCGATTTGTCCTCCGCCATCTTTTAAATGGCGGCCGAAAATTAATAAAAATGTCCGGACAACGCCGCGTGCCTTTGCTTCAATAGTGCTGTTATAAAATCTCCACACCGACTATAACTATTAACTAACGATGCACCTCCAAAACCACTTGATCGACGAAAGTACGAAGGCTGAAACATAAACTTCTAATCTTAATCTACTTCCGAATTGAGCTTAATAATAAATAAAAGTGGCGGATATTTAGTAACAACATTAAATAAAATTGCTTACATACAGACGTTAATAAATAAAGCAACCGTGGTTATTATAACCTCCCCTCCATATATATATATATATGCCTCCATGCAAAGGAAAGAAAAGAAAATATTTTCTGAAATATAAAAATTCCCGGAAAAGAAGTATAGTGGTGACCAATAAAAAAGGGATCGTCGTCCATACTCAGCTGGAAAAACCAATATTATCATGGATAATGGATCCATAAAAGAGATAACTCAGCACTCATGGGCGTAAAAACAATATATTGGAGAGGAAACCAAGAATAAAAAGATAGGACAATCTTGAAAAGGAGAACGTCATGGAAAAGCCAAAAAGACCAAGACAAGAAATTCTCAGACCGCTCCTAACAGCTGAAAGACAAGAATCCCGAGCTATGATGACAAAGTAATATTCAACGTCGATATGAAGCTGTGTAATTCATCCTTGAATATAGAGGGTGTTCCAAAAAGGATAGGCTTAATTATAGGACTAAAGTACATAGGGATGGTTCTATGGGAAATCATCAGTTTTGAGTCGAAAATGTATAACTTCTACGACATTTTTTGCCCCAAAGGACACCGTTAACAAGTTAAGATTGTCCAGAGTATTTTACAGATGACCCCTTAATTAACATTAGCATTGTCTTTCTGTTTCTTAACAAAATTAAGGGGTACCCATTTTCTAACATTCTGTACATAAATAACTGCAGATTCATCTACAAAAGATTAAGATTGACTATAGGGGAGAATCGTTTTATTCATTTTGGGACATTTCAAACAGGGCTAGGCTATTATAATTTTGGTATTAAATCTCCATTTTCATTATTCATGATGAAAATAAATAAATCACACGCACCCTTCTATTCTATAGCTATAGAATATATTGTTTTATATAAGTATAACAAATATATATACATGTAGAAATAGCCATACGCCATATTAGGACCGCTTAGTCCTATTTTGAAGGCCTTCCTTAATTCCCAAGACGAATTAAAGCAAAGGCGGGAAAGAGAGATACCAAGTCCAAGAACTCAAATAGAAATTTGGACCATAGCAATATTCACTGTATTCCATTCAACCCATCTGAACATACCCTTAGCAGATAGCAGGCAACACAGACAAAATTCAAGGCAGCAAAATGTTATTGTACGTTATATACTAAAAAGGGAAAAGCCGACATGTCAGGGGGATGAAGAGAGCGCGCGCCTATTGTGGGAGGAGTTCGGGATCAGGGATCGGGAGAAGCTGGAAGATGCGAAAGAGAGAGAGAGGAAAGAGAGAAGAGGAGGCATAGGAAGACCCGCCCGAACGCCGCGGCCCCGTAATTGCATTCCTGTCATACCAACGTCGTGCGGCCAAACGGACAGTTTAGACAGAGAAGAGAAGCGAGAGAGAGAGAGCTAAACTAAAGATGCTGCATGCGATGAAGGGATTCGTTCCCCCCGAGGGGGGGGGAACGTATTACGATCCGATTCCTTCCTGCCTACCTCCCTCTCACATTACGTCGCTTCAACCTTCCTATATTCCCTCCCTATATAAGATGTCTTTAAAGCTTTTATATAAGCTATACTGCAGCCGTTGCATATATAGAATCGGTACTTCTCTCTTCTTTTTTCTCTCGTCGTCATCTCCATCTTCCAGCCTCTTACAATCCCTCGCTCTTTCTCTACCCAGAGAGAGAGGGAGAGGGGTTTGTTCGAGGAGAAATCAGTAATAGAGGGAAAGTAGATTGAGACAATTATTTTTTTTTGCCGGTATGTTCAAGCAGTTTTTAAGTAAATGGGGATTAACAGTGGTGTATAGTTTAGGCAGATTTGAAGAAATTAATAATTAGTGGTTTTTAAGGATGGATTACGTGAATGAGATGCGAAAATTCTGTGATAAAGTGATCATAATATAACCGGGATTAGAAGAATCATTTTAAAAGTACACTTTTGCTGCTAGATAATAATTTTCTTAAGATTGAAGACTTTTGAAGGCTCATCTGTGACTATTTTCTGGTTTTAGGGGACAATTAATTGTAGTAGACCACGTGTTCTTTGACAATTTCCAGTTTCCCCTCAACTTGTCCCAAAATAACAAACCCTTTCATTTATGTCAGACTTATCAGAAACACCCTGCATTAAGAAAAAATATCCCAAAAACATATAACAAAACAGTATTACAACTAAAAATCACAGACTTAACATTTCCTCTAAAAATCTTTAAACAATCTAATATAAACAATAGTTTCTACATTTTTTTTGGGTCCCCTAAATTAATTTCTCCAAGGGGGATGAATTACCAGCGTATGCTTTGGTCTTCATTCCAAACTTCCATCGCACGCAAAAGTGGACTATTTTTTTTTCTTTACACGACGTAACCCCGAAAGGCCCTAACGTAAATGCGACTTTTCTGCAAGCCTCCATTATTCCTTGATGGTTATAAATGGGGCTAGGATAAGAAGCCACGACCCGATAGAAGAAGAAAAAAAAAAGCTGGATGAGCTGCTAAATTACGGTACAAACAGAGGATGATTTTCTTATTTGGGGTGCCTAGCGAAAGAATGAGGTTTTTTTTTTATTTTTTAAAAACGTTTAGGGCAGGGTTAGCAGCACCAAAAAGGAGAAGATGGAATCAGGGAGGATTGAAAAAGGAGTTACTATACTACAACGTAGACTTCCACTCTGTGAGAGAAAAGGAGTTAAATTGGTTCTTTCTTGTCACGTGGGTTACTGTTTGTATATTGAGGTTAACGGTAATAGTTAGTATAGGGCGCTGTAGGTTAGCACCCCTCTATGCATTGTAAAGGGACCCACCTGTAAACAAGCCACAGGCTTAGTGTGGAAATCCCTTCGTAGAAAATGCCTAGATTATTATTATTATTATTTTGCGCCCTCTTCACAACACAAAATGTACTATTACTTAAAAAAACCTCGCAATGATTGCGCAACTACAGCCAACGGCGTTTTGTTTACTTATCAGTATTATCAAGAGAGGGCAGTTCGTAGTGCGAATTTGCGGGAACTCTGATGACGCTTACCACGTGATAAACGATAACCAAGGTTTCATTTTCTCCCGTTGTGGGATTTAAGTTCAAAAAGAGCGTAGAATTCGTCTCCTTTTCAACTCATCCCTGATGGAATGAGATTATTTGACTTTTTTTCTCTTTTGGTTCCTTGTTCGGGCCTTGGCCATTTAAAAAAAAAGAAAGGGTTTTCTATGAAGAAAGGACTCATTACATGGGACAAAAGCACCCTTCATCTCAATTATCTTGATGTTTTAACAGCATCATGGGGGTAATAAAAATTTACTCTAGCTTTGGGTGAGACATATATATAAGCCCTTATTTTAATTTAATAAAAGTTATTTTGCAAGTGCCATCACGATTATATTAACAACTGAAATTCTTTAACGACATTTACATGACCTCGTAGGTTCCCCCTTGAAATACTTATTTGAAATATTTTAACAATTAACAGCAGCTTTTTTTTTACTGGGTTGTGTATATCAACGGAACGGACAAGTCAAGAAAGAAGGTTGAGAAATTAAGCCATTAATTTCGTCTCTTGACTCGCGAAGTTTTTTTGATTGGATTCTATAATTTATGTTCAATATTTAATTGGATAAAGTTTATTTTTATAATTACTGAAAATGGCTGATGTTTTCAATTAATTTAGAGGGAATTGATTAGCAGTAGAATTAGTTAATTGGATTAAATTTTAAATGCAGAGTGTACGAAAACAGTGGTTTCTATTCTAAAGGGGGATTTTGAGTGGCAAATGTTCTATGACATTTTGTTCTAAGAAACAGAACATTTTCCACTCAAAATTGATTACCCATAGAACAATTAATTAACTGTACTTCGGTCCTACCACGTACCCTTTTAGAACACCCTGTACATGCAAAATAATAATACTGAACTTAAGTCAAGTGATTAGCCTCTAACTCTAATTGCTTTAATTAATTAATGAAAATACCCAAAGTGATTTTAACTCATGACAAATTAACGTCTAAAACTAATTCTACAGTTCCAATTCTGACCTATTTTATCTAGAATAACACTGATATATAAATTCCAAACACATCTTTCGTGTTTTATTGCATGAGACCTCTCTAATAAAATTTCAAATATTAACACGGCGTATCCCAGTCAATAAGAAGTATCGAAAAATAGACGCATTGATAACCTTATATTGGACATTTTTACAATTCAGGGTTGACCCTTGTAAAAATTCAGAAATATATATGGTATACAATTGCAAGGGGGCAATAATATATACGATCCTTGGTGTTTCTCATAGAAAACATTCAACATAGTTCGCTCGAATCAGTTAGAGGTCTTCATCTCTTAACACTTATATTGCTCAATTTACGACACACATTATACCCTATACACTTTACCTCAAAAGATTTTACAATTTTCCCACACTCCCCGAAAAAGAAGCCCGCGATGTTGGTTACCGATTATAACCAAAAATTCGAAACAAACTTAGAAAACCGCAGTTTTAAACGTTGTACATTTCTGCCTGCCCGGGACCCACATAGGGGAAAATCAAGGGGGTTAAAGAAAGAATGAAATCTCCACCTTGCGCTTCGAGTGACACAAAGGTTTTTAACTCCCACCCAACTTTGACCCCTGACCTATAGTGAAATTGATAATAGCCCTACGCATCTCTCTTCTCTCTTTTACAACCGGGTACCTCCTTTTTGCTTTTGCTAAAATATACGATCCTGTTGTAAAACGATTATCAAATCTCTCTTAGCGACAAAGATTCGAGTAAAAGTTCATCATTCGATGTAAACAGACCCTTTCGGACAATCGGGGGTTAAATATAGAGTATGGTGTTTGACCACCTTGTTGTCATAAAACGAAACATTGATTGGTATATGGGCAAGAACAAAGACGTTAGATATGACCATATGTTCATAAGATATGTTCCATGAGTTTGTCACCAGTTACTTAGAGCTTGTCATCAGTTACTTAGAGCTTGTCACGAAGTGACGTAGGTGAAACATCATAGATTCTCGTAAAGCGACGCCTGATGAGGCGCTGTTCAGACTAAATAGGAAGATGGACTGTAGTCAATTCTCGTGTCGTTCTCGAACTACCTCTCAGTAAGCCTCTATCATTACGAAGTGTCATACTTATGGAACATAAACCTATGTTTTAACTTAAATAATCATGGCTTTACGATATTTTCCAAGAAATACCGAATTAACTAGTCTTTACTTCACTTTATACGCTTCTAATTCCGCGTGTGTGCTCTCGGAGAGAGACAGTTATCGTCTGAAGGGTGGTCAAAAATTGGAAAAGCATTTGTTACAGATACAAGGAGAAGAAGAGGGAGCCAAATTTTGGTGGCGAAAGCCCCGGAAGCAAAGCCAGTAAGGTACCCATTGGTCCATGGTCTTTCCATGGGAGGTCTAGTAGCCCACCCGTGGTAAAAAAGATATCTTCCACGCATTGCGAATAAAATTGGCATGACCGCCAATTTGGACCCTTTTAAAAGACGACACAAACTTCTTTTTTGGATATATGCCGCCTTTTTTCTTTGCTAGAAGAAACCCCGTGGTATCCCTATAAATATTCCAGGGGGAATTTCAACCCTTAAAATGAATAGTGATCAAATAATAATGGAGGCAGTTTGACGTTCAATTAGTCCGTAAGTGAAGACACCCCAACGCTGGTGAGCTTCAAAAGTATTTCATTTCGAATTAAACCTTGATACAATTCCCCCAGTTTTCCCAAAGAGCTTTCAAATCCGGAAGTTATCAATGACCAGGTATCAAAACGTTTAAGTGCTTGAATGGGAGGAGGGGCATCAAAAGAATAAGAGCTAGGACTTCAATGGTAGATGGTACTGATCCCCATGGGAAAATGTTTTAGGATTCTGGCTGACAAAGAAGATATACCCAGGTGTATTTGTTATAATAGGTACCACGTTTATGACAGTTCCATAAAAGGGATGGTTCAACGCTTATTAGGCCATTAGCGACTTCGTTTTACTACGATTAGAGTACCTTTTCATTCTTTAAAAAGGTCCTAAAAGTTATGGGCCATTTTTTGCCCCATTCATAAAAGGGGTTGTAAAAAGTTGGATTTCTTTAAAAACGACATCATCGTTTTTTTTTCCTTCCTTTTCGTGTCTTTCATACTTTGGTGATTTATGTTCATTTTCTAGTTTTCTACCCTTTTTTTACTTCCTAATATTTATAGGTAGGCTTAGTAACCCCGCCCAAAACACAATGCTACTAATACTAAAGCATCTTTAGTACCATAGCTTTTAAAAATATGAAGCATTTTTCTTCAATATTTTCTGAAAAACATTCTATGGACTCTTAAATGAATCATGATGTGATGGTTTTTTGCCATTATAAGTTATGGTTATATATATTGCCACCCGCAAACCAGTATATATCATAAAGTCATATGCTTTAAAAATATTGTCAAATATAAGACCATTAACAATTGGTCTTAGGACAAAGCGAAATACTTTTTAGTATGCCAAGGCTTAGCCTTCAATTATCATTCCCAAAAAACTTTCATACATTACCATTTTCAAATATTCATTCATACAACAAACAAATAAATAATCATTCATCGCTTCACTCAAACCTATTAAAATTTTGGGCTCACCCACAGGGTCATTTGTTGATAATTAAAGAAATGATAGTTGAATCCATGAAAAATGGGCTTGCGATCCACCGTAGTCATGGCGAAATGATGGGTAATGGCGTAACTGGCATCCTACCGTTGACCTTTTTAACCAAGCAGTTCACTTGTCCAACTTTTAGGGAGAGTTTATAAAGTTCAGTGATTTTCAAGAATGAAAATATTTCCGTATTATTAAAGCTAGTGTTGCAATTATTATATATCCACATAATTATGCTAATTAAGTCCAATACTTTCAAGTATGTTCTTGAATAAAAATGGTCTTCTATTTCTGTCACCTCGCCGGTTCGAGCAAGCGCCAAGCGGGCAAACGCAACTTCCAACTGACTGAGTACAAGGAGCACTAATTAAATTATTAAGCTCAACCTGGCTCAATGTAATCCGGCAGTTAGGAATCATAATTTATGATGTTCAAAGTTTTGCTACAGTTGCTATTGAGTTTTTCGACATAATTTTACTAATTAAGTGTATTTCTAATGCGAATTTCATTCAAAATTAGTGAAAATTATTATAAAACACATATGAGAAACACAGACACGTGCTTTTTAAACCAACTTGACAGTCCATCAATCACGTGGGCGAACTGGCTGGCTCGTTCGGTACCGACGCAATCCCGTGCTGCCACCTGTTACCGGCTATTGGAAGTTGGAACACGTTTTGACTGGGAAAAGGAAAATTCGCGGGATTTATAAAATTAATCTTTTAACGAGGTTATGATCAGGATCTTCGCATCGAAAAGTAATTAATTTTTTATTAGGCCTACGTGAATAATATAATTTTATGTTAACCTTCTCTTAATAGTTTTCTTAGAAACCACGCAACTTCTGTATGTACAGGAATCTCAATTTTCAAAGCTTCGTAAAAGTAGAGGTGTCAGTCAAGTTTTATTCGCCGTAATTAAGAAAATGAGTTCAGCAGTAGCAGCTAAACCAGATGCAAATCTCAAAGACGAAATACCTGATTTAATAACTACAAAAAGACCCATCGAAGTTGAATCACCCATAGAACCCAAGAAACAGAAACTCGATAACGAAGAAGTAGCTACTGAAAATACTGTTAATGAAAATATCAAAAAAGATCGCGTAAAGCTGAGGAAAACCGCTTTACTCTTGGGATACTCTGGAAAAGGCTACTATGGAATGCAAAAGTAAGATTTCAAATGAAATATTATTTACATATGAAAATCATATCATATGAACTTGTTTGTTTATGAAAATCAGAAACCCTGGGGTTATAACCATCGAAGATGAGTTACTGGATGCTTTAGTCGCTGCGAAATTAATCCAACCAGAACACCGAACAACTCCTCAGGAGGTGGGCTTCCAAAGAGCGGCTAGAACAGACAAAGGAGTGTCGGCAGTTAGACAAGTTGTTTCTCTAAAAGTCCCTCAAAAGGATGATTACACGCAAGATGTCAAAATAATGAATGAAAGTCTTCCACCGCAGATTAGAGTTTTCGGTATTTTTTATCGTTAATATTCCAGGTTAAATCTAATTAAATAGAAATTAATCATTAACATAGGAATTAAACGAACCACTAAGGGTTTTAACTCCAAAAATCAGTGTGATTACCGCACCTATTCTTACATGTGTCCATCATTTGCATTCGCTCCTGAGAGTGTTTCCAATCCAGATGAAACATATAGGATATCAGGTCCGAAAGAAATTAAATTAATCCAATAAAAATATAAAGAAAAAAATACAAATTTCCCATTAAATAGATGAACAACTTAAAGCTGTCAATGATTTCCTAGCTAAATACAAAGGGACACATAATTACCATAATTTCACAGCTGGAAGGTGCACGTTGTTCGAAAATTGTTTTGAAAAACCTCCGTTAACCTCGTAAATTTCTTAGGAAATCCACTGACGCCAGTTGTAATCGTTATATGGTTACTTGCGAATGCAACCCGCCTTTCATTCGAGATGGACTTGAATTTGTTCGCTTGACCTTTAAAGGACAGAGCTTCATGTTGCATCAAATTCGAAAAATGACTGGATTATGTATTGCAGTCATGAGAGGAGTTGCACCGATGGAAACCCTGGCCAAAGCCTGGGCTTCTGAAAGAGTTAAACAAACAATATTGTTAATGAAGTAATAAAGAACCGCTCTAATTGGGATTACCTTTCACAGGTTGATATTCCAATTGCTCCTGGTTTAGGTTTAATGTTAGAGTTTGTTCACTACCATTCCTACGATAAACATTACGGAGGTGATGGATTCCATGAGAAGTTAGACTGGATGGAATGCGAAGTTAGTTAGTTCATTTATTGTGCGCGTAGATTTTTCCTCCATAACCTAAACGAGAGATAATTTCATTTTAATTAGGATGAAATTAATAAATTTTCATCTGAATTCATCATTCCTTCCATTGTAAAAGAAGAGAAAGAAACAAAATCGTATCCTTTTTTAATTTAATTTCGTTTCAGGATCAATATTGGTTTAATTTAATCCTTAATTAGTTGATTAGAATGTTAACTTGGATGGAAATGTTACCGTTACATTCGTACGACGTTAATAGGGAAGAAGGAGAAAATTCTAAATTAGAAAACGTCATTAAAAAAGACGAGGAATCTGTAAAAACTGCGCTTGACGAGGATGCGAAATCAGTTAACGATGCTATGAAAGAGGATGAAGATACTGTAAAAATCGCGACGGTTCAGGATGAAACCAAATCAGTAAACGAAGATGCTGCGATACAATGATGGAAATTTTTTATAGTCATGTAAAATGCAATTTGGTACCAATAAAGTGTGTTTGTTGGTAGTTTTGAATGTTGTGTCTTATTTCAAACATAAAAATCAGTAAGCAAGTGTAAGGAGAGTCAAAGTGGAAAGATAACTATAACGGTACAGCCCAGTATCTCTCTCACGCGCACCTACCTCGGCGCACATACGATAAGCCGGACATCACGTGATCCGTTAAGAATATTGGCTGTGAATAGATTTTTTCCCTCTCTCTCTGAGCGTGTGCGGTACTCTGATACCTGGTTCTCCTTCTCATACGTGTTCACTGCTCAAAATGGAAGTGTGTAGGGTCTATATTTCAAACATAACTTTTCTGCATACTCAAAATCAGTAAGCAAGTGTAAGGAGCGTCAAAGTGGAAAGGTAACTATAACGGCACAGCCCAGTATCTCTCTCACGCGCACCTACCTCGGCGCACATACAATAAGCCAGGCATCACGTGATCCGTCAAGAATATTGGCCGTGAACAGATTTTTTCCCTCTCTGTTGCGCGATTGCGCGTGTGCGGTACTCTTATATCCGATTCTCCTTCACATTTATGTGGTCACTGCTCAAAATGGAAGTGTGTAGGGTCTATTAAGAATAAATAAAAGCTTGACTCAAAACCCCCAGAATAAAATGTGCTAAATTTATTTTTTTTTTCGTATTTTCTTATCACTGCCACCGAGCAATGCGGAAAAAATTTTCTTTCTTTTCACACAAAAATGACATGAATTTTTTTTTTTAAATGAAGTTTTCAAATTTTTTTTTTCCATTTTTTTTTCAAATTTTATGTTTTTAAACATGACAACAGGGACATGCTACTTGTAATTATTTGTTTGTTTTCAACCACTAAAATTTTTTTCGTATTTTTTTTTTCATCATCAATATACCAGCTAAAAAAAGCCCCCCAATTTTTATAGGCCTTTTTTCTTTTCTTTTAATGTTGTTATATTGTTTAATTGTTAATTTATTTTTAATTTTCCTTTTTAGATGAGGTCATATTTAATGATTTTAGGCAAATTACTTTTTTGCCATTATTTCTCTTACTTTGTTTTAAACTTAATTAACGGGTAGCTTAATCCGTTTTATTTTAAGGCCTGAGCATTTTTTTATTTTTTTAAATTGGTTTTCGGGGGAGAAAACGGAGAAATAAATTTTAGGGTTTTCTAAATAATTTTAATTAAAAAAAAAAAGAAATATTATTTCGTAGGGTTTATTAGGGATAGAGTAAAAAGGGATTTCAAAGCAGAAACGACAAAAAAAAAAAAAAATTAATCACATTCATACAAAGTGTGTAAAATGAAAATAAACCGATGCAGCGCGATATAAATTTCTTTTTCATTTTTTAAAAAATAAAAAAGAATACGATTGTTATGAAAAAAAAAAAATCATGTTTCGATCAATATTTTCTCCATTCCGTTCCGTTACGTAATAACAACTTCCTCAAATGTTACACGATGAAATTAAACTCGGGAGAAAAATATATATGGTTAACCTTATATTAAAATTATTCAATTTGAATAATTTTATCATTTTTTTTTTCGCCATACAAATTAATTAATAATTAAAAATTGTTCATTTATTTCCTCCCCATTTAAAAAAATTTGAACTTTGACTTAAAAAAAGGGATATTATTTTCACGGTTTGTTTATTTATTTTTTTTTTTTGGGAAGCTCATTGTTAATCCTAACCATTCAAAAGTTCTTATACATTTTGTGGCTCTTAAAAATATATTAACGAGTACGACAACCGCGCGTTAACGTTAATATTGATGTTTCAGGTTTCAATTTATGTCTCAATCTCAAAAATGATTAAAAAGTTCCGTTTGTTCAAATCAATGACCATTCATCCAATTTTTTTCTCAAAAAACTGACAGCAAATAATAATTGGTTTGCTACGTAAACAAACTCAATTCACTGTTACTAACGCAAAAAATGTAATTTAAAATTCAGGATGAATGATTATGGAATGATTCTATCACGAAGATATGTGGATTTACTTGTTTTTTTTTTTTACGCCTATTTGTTAACGGGTATGTTTCATCAATGTTTAAAAAATAAAAGTTATAATCTAAAGTGTTTAGAATTATAAGAAGCAAAGTTCTACTCTATTTACTATTTATTGTTTGGTTGTTTGTTTATAAAAAACATCCATAATCAAACGAGTGGTGATTAAATTAAATTCAACCTAATTTATACGAAGGAATGAAATTGGGAAGGGTATTATTTATTATTCGCTACTTTTAGGCCAATTTTTACTAAAAAGAAACCACACGTTACGTTACGTTTTCATCTTCGATAATTTAGCTAAACTTTAAACTACGATCATTATCATCCCGTTCTTTCTGTGTGTTAGTAATTGGGCATGTTAGTTGTTTCCTTGTTTTTTTCGGTCAGCCATCCAATGTTTCTATGAAATTGCATCGCAAAAATTTCCACGGTTGTTTCGTTTCATTTGGAGGGAACTCTTTAAAAAAAAAAAAACACCAGCGAAATTTTCTAATCAAAGTAAATAAAATAAAACCAACGTAGAACTTTAACTTCTATAAAACGAACCAGAGAAAAACAGAAATAGGAATCCACACTAAACAAACTGAATAATACAGTGTCATTTCTTTTGACATTTTTTTTTCTCAGTTTTGTTAATCCAAATTTCCTGCCTGACAATTAAATTTTCATCGTTCGAAAGTGTATTACACTTTCGTGTTTTTTACATCGTTTTTGTAATGCTAAGTTATTTTTTAGCGAAGAAAAAGTTCATCACCCTTTTGCGTAGTTAATTGAATTGCTAAAGTGGCGTGTAACAATAGTGTTTCTAATAGTTCCGCTACATCAATTCTACTAACGCCGCTACCTTCAGCGATTTTTCTCAAATAATTATTTTTCAAATCGCGGTGGTTTTCCGGAAAGAACGAAAAAAATGTTTTAACACATTCCCATATCGTTCATAAAAATAAACACTTAGTGGAAGTTTTGTTTTGTTTTGTTTAATAATGTATGTTTCTTTTGTTTGTTTGTTTGTTAGTTTTTTATCCGATAGCAGGAGGGATTATCCATGAGAGGGAGGACGTTTGTTTTTTCTTTGTATTTATATAAATGTTTTTCAATCTTTACGTTGAGACGCTGTTTAACTTTAAACCATATAAGAAAAGTCTGCATTATTTTCCTTAAATCAGGAAAAAACCAAAATGTAATGTAACATAATGACGTACGCAAACAACAAAACCTTTTTTCCCCAAGTTTTTTTTTTTAAAGTCTTTTAAAATTAATACTTATCGCAAGAAACACACGCGCACATCATTCTCGGTCTGTGGTATACTTTCCGTTTTGTTAATTATTTCCCGTATATATAATTCCCCGTTTTCAAATGGAAATTAAATGGCTGGCAGCTTAGCCAACTAATATTTGAAAAGGTGACGACGAGGGGAATCCGGTCAAACTTACGCGACAATGATGAATGAAAAAAAAAAAAAAAAAAAAATTATTTCAGAAATTCGTAAAAATTAAACCTTACTACGCATGAAAAAAAAAAAAAAAATATGATGGCACAATTAAAAATAAAATTAATAAACATCTGCCAACATTACGATTGGTTGAAAAAAATCTGACTGCCGAAAACATTCATACACAGTCCCTTTTTACTCAAAAAACAAAAAAAAAAAAAATATATATTTGGACGAAGAAAAATTAATAGTTTTCTAACAAAAACATTCTATTGAATTTCGAAGTGAACTAAACTTAACCGCAAAAGTTTCTCATATATTTCGGTATAAATGTATTGGGGTAATTTTTCAATCATTTTTCTTCAATGTGTGTGAACATCATTATCATTCTGGAGTTTTTTTTTTTTCTTTTTAATGTACAAAAAATTTTTGATTTAAAATTCTTTTGGTGAAATGAACTGATAAAGAACTCAACTTAAAAATATGAATATTAAAAAAAAAAAAAAAAAAGGTAACTGAACGTATGGGGTTTGAAAAACTTAGGTTCAAGGGGGAAGTGGGAGTCTTCAGAGGGTTTTATTTCTCATTGATGAATTTTTTACGTTTAGGAGACGAAGAGGTAGAAGATAGTTCACTTTGACGGCGCGATCAATGCACTTCCGAACTTTCGGGTTTAGGCTGCAAATGATTGGGAGTGTCCTGTAGAGTAGAGTGGGGTTGCGACCCGTGAGGTGGAGGGGGAGGCGGTGGGCCGATGGAGGAAGGAGGCGTGGGTAAGGGCTCTAACGTGGTCGAGTGGGGAACGCCCATTGGATTGTAGTTGTAACCACCGCCTCCAGCCCCGTTGATACTTTCTCCGTAGGCCCCGCCCGCGCCCACCACTCCGCCCAACGCCCCTCCAGCGCCCGACGCGCCTCCTACAAAGTACTCCTTGTTCACGCAATTTCGAAGAGAGTCGGGGATGCGCCCCACGATGGCTCGTCTAATTTCCGTGGCCGCCATTTCCCTGAGCTCCGTGCAACTGGCGTCGCTGTACCAGGCAGCGTGTGGCGTGCAAATAAGGTTCGGAGCGTCTTTTAAAGGACCTAACAGTGTAAGAATTAATCCAATTTAAACAAATAATAAGCTTATTCACAGTGTATAGTTTTCATATAGGGATGGACAAAACGCTTTTAAGAAAGTACCGTCTATATATAAATCACTCAGTTCATTGAGAACAACTTAAAAATAATCGCGATTAAGGAAGTAGACCGCTAGAATTCATCCATCCCTATTTCGTATTACTGTGAACTCACCGTTATTGTTACCAGATAGAGCATTGAAGGGTTCATTTTCGTGAACGTCCAGCGCGGCTGACCTAATTCGGCCATCCTTAAGAGCGGCAGCCAGGGCGTTTTCGTCTACTAATCCTCCTCGCGCCGTATTGACCAAGAAAGCTCCTACAGTAAGAGTGAAAGGTTTTTCTAAGAGTCTTTAACCATCCTTTTAGGGTCAGCCTAGGAAGAAGAAGTATGACCGCAATATAGGTACCTGGTCTCATTTGTTTAATGGTGTACTCGTTTATGAGGTGGTGGTTATGTTCGTTTAGAGTGCAATGCAGCGAGACGCAATCGCTTTGGAAGAGCAGATCCTGGAGAGTGTAAACCCGAGTTAAACCCAGTGACTTTTCAATACCGTCAGGAAGGTAAGGGTCGTAGAAGATAACGTTGAAACCGAAGGCTTTCGCTCGAAGAGCGACGGCCGTTCCTATTCGGCCTTTAAAAAAATGGAAACAAGTAAAAGACGTTAACACCCAAGAATAATATTTTTGTTCCAAGGCACACAATGAGACAATTACCTAGTCCTACAATTCCAAGCGTATCTCCTCTGATTCTCGCACAACCCTGAGCCGCATCCCGAACTTGTTCAGGGCCTTGAAATTTCTTTCCATCCCTGACCATATTAGCTAACCAATACGTCCGCCGATATAAATTTAAGATGAGGCACAGCGTTGTGTCGGCAACTTCTTCAACACCATAGCCCGGAACATTGCATACTGCAATACCTAAAATTCGATAAAAGAAAAGGCTAGGATGTTAATACTAGACTAAGAGATCTATATCCTCGGAATCTATGTAGAAGGGGCAACTGACCAACTTCTCCAGCGGCTTTAATGTCAATATTGTCTACGCCGGATCCAATACGAACAATTATCCTTAAAGTTTTGAACTTTTCCAGATCTTCTTTCGTCAAAGTTATCGTGTGCCACATAAGAGCACCCACGGCTTCGTTTAAAACTTTTTCGTGAATTTCTTGAGTTGACTGCGCGTCGCAAAACGCTACCGTGGCTACGTCTTTCAGGATGGGCATTTCCACGGAACAGTCCCGCCCATCCAGAAGCGCAACCAAGGGACGCGTGTGCAGAGGGCCATTGGCAATGGGCCCTCCTCTCGCCCCGACTATAAAGTAGGAAAGAAACACCGTCATGGTTATTACCAAGTTGGACGAGAGCATGGGGCATTTCGAGGAATGGGTTCTTACTAGGATTGTTGTCCATGCGAGGCCTTTTCATTGGCTTCTTTTTGTCCATAGGGGCTGTGGCTACACCCGTGGCTAGGGTTACTGCAGCCGCTGAAGGGTTAAAAAGGAGAGGATGACCAGTGGCGAGGGCGGCTGTGGCTGGCGTCGGTATGGCGCCGGACGTGGTCCACGAAGGAAGGTGAATGGATGAAGGGGATGGCGAGGACGTGGTGATGGAAGATGCGGGGAGAGGCAACGGGGGTGGTGCGGTTGATGAGGGGGACAAACGGACGAGACCAAAACGCCCCTCTATCTTGAAAGGTGAAAGTTAAGGAACCCTCGACGACCAATTTAGTTAAAGGATCGCCTGAACCTCGACAAGGAGGTTAGCTTCTTCTGGTCTAAATTACTCGTTCCAAAATCTGAAAAAACAGCAAAGACCACCCGACGTCATTGACTAAATAGGATATACCAACAAAATCAAATCCACAAAACCAACAAACGTCAATATCATATCGTAATTGCGGTTTCCCCCAAACTACACTTTACACCTCATCACCATTAAAACGCGTGATAGATCTATAAACAAGTAATTCAACCTTAAAATACCCTTACAAATAGATATTAAACGCATCATTAAACGAATCAAATTAATAGTTTTTTTTAACAATCACAAAGTGTCTCTGAACGGTCTAAACCAAGAAGGAATCGCTAGATAATAAAAAGAGGCCAATCTTAACATAAATTTACTGTTCGAGATTGAATAAAAATACGAGCATTCATTATTTCATTTGATAGATGCTCGAAAAAACCTGTACATAAAAATTTAATCGACGCCAAACTGGAATATAAAAAATAAATAAAGAAAAAAAGGCTAAACTCTCTGGTAGTAGAAGAAGAAGAAAAAAATTACTTCCTGGTCTAAGAAGTTTGTAGAAAAGTTGGGGAGGTGTAACGCAACGGTCGCGATTCGGGTGAACGAAGCATTGTTGTTTGTTTCAGGGATAAAATAAAAAGAGTCGTACTCAACTTACAAAGTAATGGTATTAAAAACACAGGGGGGAAGTAAAACTAGCCAATCACACGAGAAGCTGTCTAAAAAAGTCCAAAATCGTTCATGCAAAAGCTCCCTCTCCTTTTTCTATCCGCAATAATAAAAAAAAATTACCTACGAACCCTCCCAACACCCTGTATTTCCGGTTTTAAATCTGTATCAAAGAATTATAATAATATAAAAAAATTGAAATATAACTTTCATATTGGTATAATCATAAGTTTATAAGATATTTTCCATAAGTATGACACTACCTATACTTCGTAATGCTAGAGACTTACAGCTCGAGCTACACTCGGTCAGTTTTGCAGGACTTCCATCTTCCTATTTAGTCTTTACTATGCCTTTGACAGCGCCTCAACAGGAGAGTCGCTTTACCTCGAATCTATGACCTACGACAATTCATGACAAGCTCCAGTTTGTAACCTGTGACAAACTTATAGAACATATCTTATGAACTTATGATATAATATGACTAAATCATCATTGATATTACAGGGGTTGGGACACATCCGGTGGTAGAAAAAGGGTAAGAGACTAATCACGGTAATCTAAATATGCCGTGTCCAATACCTCTTATAATAAATTTAAATTTCATTATAATGAAGTGTTTACATCTGCCAAAAAAACAATATTTGAACCGAAAACCCACTTATAAACCGCCTTTAATCTTTAGATTAAAAAAAATTTGCATAAAAAAATATTAAAATAAGTACAAGCGCTTGAAATTAGGTTGACCACAGTCAGTCACGGGGTTTACACACAGCGCGCGTTTAAATATTAATTCCAATTTTTTTTAATTAGGAGCGAGCAAAATTAGCATATCCGATCTCTGAACGGTATAAACTTAAATGTATTCGACACAAGATACTTAAAAAAATTAGATATGGAATGGTGTTTGAAGTTGAAACAAGCGTAAAAATTGTAATATAACAAGAAAAAAAAATTCCCTAAAGGGCAAAATTCCAAACGTTTTAAGAATTTATCTCGCAATGAACAATCAAAATGATTAAATTTCGGTAATATTTCCAACCCTCCCCGTGTTTTCGGAAAAGAAATAAGCAAATATTGATGATTAAGCAACGCCAGTTGGGTAATAAAATAGCTGATTACGTTAGAAGCTAACGTAGAACCTAAACAAAATTACTTATTCAACAAATTATACAAAAAATTCCATTTTCTTATCTATAGCTTTAGGCCTACAATTCGAAATTATTTGCGAATAATAAGCCTTAACCTGAGTCTAAACCTAAACAATCACACCATAAACACATTGCGCGGTCAAAAGCAAATAGTTCTTTCCAATGGGAGATGAAATTAAACTATTATTTCCTAATTTTTTTTAATCTTACGTTATATATTTACTGGCCTCCTGTGATACCTTGAATTTTAAATAAATTCCTACCTCAGAATCAGTATTTTTTAAGATCTAATAACCATAAAAATTGCACTCCAAGAACACAGTGGGCAATGATTGAGATAAAGTTTAAATAGAGAGAATAAAGAATAACAAGTAGGGGGGCTCAGAAACTTCTATATAAAAAAAGTTGTTCAATCTGAGACGTTAACTTTAGCGTTTAAAGTGAGGGTAAAACAAACCCTGCTCAACAATAAAAAGATTAGGCCTAAATCTAATGGCATTAGTAGGCTTCCGTTTGTTCCTTACTCCCTTTACAAAAATAAATAAAAATTTCAAAAATGAACGCAACAGGCCTACTAAGTCTACGGTACCATCAAGAAGCAGAAAAAAACATTTAATCAAAATGCGTTGGAGCTCAAGGCCAGAATTTTAGGGTAAAAAGTCTCGAGGGGGGCCAAAAGTTTTATCACGCGGCGATTAAACGGCACTTTATCTTGAAAGCGCCATCCTCGGATAAGATTATGAGGGGGTATTCCTAATAGTACTCGTACAAATTGACCCTACCTTGACTAACCTTGGAATACATTGCCAAGAAAGAATGACGTAAAAATATTAGGCTTAACAAAAAAGGCGCGAAAAAAATTGGCCGGCAGAACGTCTGGGAGCGAAAAAAAGGCGGGAAATTTTAGCAGCAGCAAAGAGGGGGGATGTATAAAAAAGTAAACAAGTATTAAGAAGGAAAGGAAAGCTATCTCTAGAAGTAGTAGCGTAAGGAAAAGGAAACGCAAAGCCTAAAAAAAAAAGTTATCTGAGGATTTTGAAAAACTTTTTATTGGAGGAGGTCCTCAAAAAGAATATAATTCCCGGATGGAAGAAACTAAGCTAGTGTTGTTAGAAATAAAATTGTTTCCTCTTACTTCGCAGAAAACTCGGGGAAACAGAGTTCTGGAGATTAGAGAAGAAGGGTGTACAGGAGTTGGAGTTAACAAGATAAAGGTTTCTAGGGCGCGCAAAGAAACCAAATTAAAAAAAAGAAAAGAAAAATTAATTTTGGCGTTTTTTCAAGTTCCTAACTGGGGCCAGGGTTAAAACAAAGCGACGGCGGATTTTTACTATTTCTTTTTTTTTTTGGTACATTTGTTCCCGGTCAAGTAAACAACCGTAAAGTTATTCTCAAAACTAGATAATAGGATTAAATCAAGAAGTGATATCTAGTTTGCTAGGGAGAAGGTATAAATTCGCCACATTTCCAGCTTTATCTCCAGTCCAAACGTATAGTAGGTCCGGAGTTAACCCCCGCCTATAAATTACAACCAGCATCTCATTCGTTCTTGAAAACTCACGTCAGCGCGACGCGAATGACGAATACTACGCATCTTCCGACTGAGGAGAGGTGAAATAGCCCGGCCTCCTTTTACATCCCCCCTTGTATTTTGAAAGGGGGACTGGCACTATGGCGCGCGAATACTTAGGCATCTTATACCTGCTCCCTAGTAAACTAGATATCGCTTCTTGATTAAACATTAAATATGATTAGTTTAGCAATAAAATTGTCCTAAACGCGGAGGAAGAGGTTAAAGTCATTAAATACAAAGTTTATATATCATCTGCGTGACAATTTTGGATATAATTTTATCCTCTCCATTAAATTAAAAATAGGTAGTAATAATAAAAAAGAAAGAGAAAATCAAATGCATATTCATGACAATTGAGCCACGCCAAGTCGCGTTCGCAATGTGTTCATGTTCAAGTACTACCAAGAAATTAAATATTGCAAAAAAAGAGGGAGAGTTCAATGTAAACAAAACCCTTTGGATAAAGTCAATAGGCGAATAAAAAGCCCCGAGGGTATAATGGGGAAACTTTTCTATCGAAACAATTATTTAGTATCCAGCACCTGTCTTTAATTTTGAATTACCTAGGCTATAGTACAATCGCGACTGTGTTTTATCTGACATTTCCCTAAAACGCGATATAAAGAGTCGCTTCGATTCCTCCAAGAATATTGATTATTGGCGTAATATCCTTTTCGTAATTAAATTCTCAATTCAATAATTAAACCAGTTACATTAAGATTACGTTCAAAATGCGAATAAATTGATTTACACTGTCACCCTGATTAAACCGCGAACTAATTAAAATTTGACAAATTAGATCCTAATAAGTGGACTAAATTGTGAACTACGTATCTAATCAATTCTTGATTACAGATAGAATAAACAAGTAAATATGTTGGGCGGCAGGCATTGCATTGCGAAACAACCTTTTCTCCCAGTACAATTTCATTTGCAATAAAAATCAAGTACTTTTATTTTTCGCATTCGCCAGCGCAGCTGTAAACTCGAACTTGATATAATTTTGATAATAATTAAAGTTTGAAAACGTTCCCCTCTATCCTATTACGTTAACGTAGGGGTATACGAGAGAAAAATAGCGTGTTTTCAAACAACTCTCGCTCCCTCTACAAATATCATGCCATGTACGACGCTATTACGGAACGGAACGTACAAGATCTATTGTTTACTTATTACAGGGGTAAAATAAGGGCGTTTACGAGAAAACGTTGCCTCTTTACGCTAACAAGTTTTCTAGTCGATTGAAATTACATCTACGGAACTATGATCTAAACCTTTTAACGAGGGATAGCTTAAGCCTAAAAACCACCTCTTGAAAGGAAACTTTTTAAAATAAAATTTAAAATAATTAGGCCTATGAAATATTTCTGAATAAACCAGGAAATATACAGTTAAAATACGAAAAGTACGTTTCAGGGCACATGAATAATCGAAGGAAATTATTGGCGAGGTTCATTTATACAATCATTAAATATTACTAATTAACGAAGGGACGTGTTTATTGGAACATTTTGAGTCGAAAATGTTCTATGACTATTTTCCGTCCGAGCCACTGTTTTCAAGTTGGAATTGGAGTAATTTACGTATGACCCCTTAAATTTAATTAGAAAATTGAAATAGAACTGTAATTTAATTAAGGGATCATCCCTAAACATTCAAATCATAACTCGAAAACAGTGGCTCGGACGGCAAAATGTCATAGAACATTTTTGACTCAAAATGGCCCAATAAACACGCTCCTTCATTATTGATGGACTTTTCAGAAACACCCTGTATATATACACCCTTAAAGAACAACAACAATAATAATTTCGAGGGGCTAATCACTCTCAAATATTTCCCGTACACCAATATAACGTGTTAGGTCACTGTAATCAAGTCTATTTTCCTCGACTAACTAAGCCAACCATCTATCTTGTATAAAAGATATTCAAGGCGAATTTCTAGGCAAATTTCAAAACCCAATAAGTTCAAGATAGAAAATGACAGAAAAAAAAGAAAAAGAATTCCTTCCTTCCAGCGCGTCTTTTGGTAATAACTGGTACAACGGAGCGCGTCTTCCTCCTTGGCATATCCGCCGCCATTTTTCAAAAATAAAAGAAAAATCTTTACAATTTTTAAAATTAGAAACGCCAAGAGATACTCTCCTCCATAAGAGAGAAAGATAAGAGAAAGAGAGAGGAGAACGCAGGAAGATGTGCGGTTTAAAAATTCTAACGGAAGAGGAGACGGAGAGAGAGAAAGAGTGTGGAATGAGGAGTTGCGAGGGTGAATCAAATGAGGGAAACAAGGATGAACAGAAAGATCTTCCCGCTTCAAAATGGACAAAAACACTACGTCATTGGGACATTTCCACTTCTGGACCATATGGGAAAAACGTCTCTTGACCAATGGCCATGAGAGAAAGATAACAAAATCGAGATAATAAAAATTCCATTTGGGGACAATTAAGGTTCAAAGGTTTGTTGAGTTTCAGTTGGTTATCTTTTAAGTAGTAAATATTTCCTTTAAAAGTAAAAACCAAACCATTTTGTTTGATTTAGATAACAAATATGAAGTCATAAAAGCGATAGAGATGATACTAAACGTTAATTAGTTCCAGATTTAGTTTAATTAGCAACTAAACTAAATATCGAACAAATTTTTTAATAAAAATTCGTGTATTAATTTAATAACGGAGATTTAACAGACAAAAAACTATATAAGGATAATATATCTTAATGAAATAACCCGTCAATAAAAAAAAATTGTGGAAAATGTACTCGAAGAGTTCTATTTATTTTAACCATTTTGAAGTAAACTGACTATACAACCAAAAGAATAATAAAAACTAATCTGTCCTTAGTGTCCCTATGTAAATCTAATTTGTCTTATCGCTCAAGAGGTCGAACGATGCGAGCCGTAGAAGAGAGGAGAGGAGAGAGGAATTTCGGAGAAAAGAAGGACGCTATAGGGAATGGCACACACACATACATACATACATACACAAACCAACCACGAGTCTTAGCAGCTTACAGAAACGTAGTAAAAGAGAAAAGCAAAAGGAGAGAGAGAGAGAAGCGGGACTCCTTAAATTCCTTAATATCGATCGCATAATTACACAGAGCGAGGCCAGAGCCCGAGAGAGAGAAACACAACACAACCTGACTGAAGTTGAAACGAAACAGTGGGACGAACGACAACGCAATACACCCTAAAGTCTTACTTAATAAATATTAGAAAACAGAGGCTGACTGAAATGGCTAGGTAAGACTAGGAAGAAAAGGAACGAAATTATTTTGGTCTCTATCTACAGGGTGTTTCTGCATTATAAGTCTGCATCCATAAATTAAGGGGGATGTTCTTTTGGGAAAACGATTTTGAGTCGAAAATGTTACTTCTATCTATGACATTTTGATTGCCACAAGGGACACTGTTTTCAAGTTAAGATTGGAGTATTTTACGGATGACCCCCTTAAATTTAATTAAGAAACTGATTAAGACAATGAATTCTAATTTAATTAAGGGGTCATCCCTAAAACACTCCATCAAATCATAACTCGAAAACAGTGTCCCTTGTGTCAAAATGTCATAGATAGAAGTTATATTTTCGACTCAAAATCGATTTCCCAAAGAACATTCTCTTAATTTATGCCAGACTTATCAGAAACACCCTGTATATTACGATACGTGACTAGTTTGTTTTCTCTCTGATCTTCAACTGTTTTTAATCACACTTTGCGACGCGATAGTAAAATAAATAAAAAGTTTCGATTGTATAAGGGACCCTCTGGTCTAACACGCAGGCCTATTATTTGACTAATTTATCAGTAAACAAACGTAACTACGTTGGTTACTTAAATATATTGAACTAACAAAAAAAAAATACCAAGAAAGTTCGGTGTCATTAAAAACTAACTCATTTTTGCAAATATTTCTATTTGGTTGAATTCAAATCGAAAGAGTCGCAAAAGAAGTGAAATGCTTCATTCGATTTATTTCAGTAACGAATGTTCATCTAAAACCAATATTGAACGCTACAAATACAAAATTTACGATACGTTCAATGTTAAGCAAAGCAAATTAAAGGGCCATCGAATAATTTTAATTTAGAACCTGACCTTATTTGTATGTTATTTTAACAATCTTTTCGAAACTAATCAATAAGAAATAGGAATTCGAAAGAGGTGGGGGGATCTATTAAGCATTTCCGGGGGGGGGGGGGAGAAGGGAGTTTACAAGCCTTGGGCGATCGAATATTTTCAAACCGCCGCCGCTCCGCGTTTCGTTTTGGATTCGATTGCTTGCCCTGGGGATTCCTTATTCAATCTAATGATAGGCAATATAAACAACTCCCCCGCATCGTATCTTGGCAGAAAGAAAGTGGAAAACCACCATCAACCCGGATGCGAGTTTAAGAACCTTGCCATCAACCAACCAGATCAGTAGAAGTCAGATAGTGTGGATTGTACTTTACAATAGGCCTTTATGCAGCATCTCAATGGCTAAACGATTATGAGTATGACTAAAGTAGGTCGTCAACTATTGACTTACGCTGAAACAATATAATTAAACCTAACAAACACTATCTAAAGTTAACGCGGTTCAAAATTAACGAATTGTGGCAAATGATAACGAACTAGATTGAATTAACGCAAAAAACGGGGGCTTTGGTCAAACCGAGGAACTATAAGTATAACTTAACCCCTGAGGTTAAAATTACTAAACACCAGGCAAAGATACAGGTGTAATGAGCCATTGATCGCTTAACCTGACCAAGATAACCTTGGGGTATCTCATTGATGATACTGTTGAAGCTATGTAAAGAGCCTCAGTAGCTAAGATGGTTAGAGCATTGGAACGGTAACCCAAGGTCAGTGGTTCAAATACACTCTGGGGGGATGCCCATTGGATTTATGGTGTGATGGTGCGACAGTTTAGCTAAGGTTAGGTTCAATGGGGGTCAAGTTGCTGTCTTCTAAGCCAAATTCTTCACAAAATTAGGTAGCTTTCACTTAAACCTAATTATTTCAAAAGTCTTTAAAGAACTTCTACTAATTGAACATTGAAGTAACTTTCCCATTACATCTTTCTTAAAATAAAAAGAAAATTAAATTTACTCACCAAAATTAAGAGTTATAATTAATCCTTGGATGAAATTCACGTCGTTTCAATTGATTAATGATGGATTAATTAAAAGGTTGCTTCCGATTATGTACACAACAAAAGTATTTCTGATTACGATTGAAGTTATTTTCTTTCTTTCCCACGCGAGTTTTAATTATTATTTTTTTGTGTTTAAAGTTGAGGTTGATTATAGTTGGGTCTTTTTTGTTTAATATCGTTTCGTCACGCGATTAACGTCAGAGGTTTAATTCGTCGATGGCTCTCGTGTCCGGTGGAGATCGCCGATGGGGTAAAGGGTTGGCCGAACGATCGTGGCACTCTCGAGAAACGGCTGGAACGGCGAGACGAACTGACCAAAGAGGTAGAAACGTTGCTTGATAGGACGAATTCGAAGAGGTACTGCGGCGGGTCAAATCTTTAGCGGGAACGTTCTGGTGGTTACGGGTCAAACGGTCAAAAGTTTTCAAAGACGAACACGCGCTGAACATAGTGCGTTTCCTCCTGTTTATTGATAATAAATAGATAAACAAATGGACTAACATTAGCATTTTGATAAAAACCTTTACTTTTAGACCTAAGATAAGAAAAGACATTCTTTAGTTTACTGACTCCAAAGTCAACAATACTTATTAAGTTGAAGGGAACAGAGTTCATAGGTTCCAAACAACGCGTGTTTAACGTAATTTTAATAATCTAAAATGACTTTTAGATCAAGTAGACGAATTATGCAGTCGTAAAACAGGAGTCAGTCAGTTCTCCCACGCTATCTACTACTGTACTAACACCTAGAAAATACATACAGCTAATAGTAATCATTGCGTAGCCATTTTTTCAACGTATCTAGGCGTATTTTGTGCATGGGAAGAGCTAGAAAAGGCGTTCGAATCATGACGCGTGACCGTTAGTAATAAAACCCGGCATAGAAATTAACGTGGGATATATAAGATCACAATGATTCCAAATAGCTGTATGTATTCCTGCATAACCCTATAAAGTACACAATCCCAGAAAACAATTCGCGTTATTTAGTTTACAAAAGCGAATTCCTAACAACTCTAAACCAAAGACGACAAAGTTCCTCCGCACTGAGATAATAGACGAGGGTTTACTGTTTAAATAAAACACGTTTTGCAATAACAAATAAACCGCGGCAGATTGTGACATATTATTTAACCTTGGGATTTTATTAGTTTAGGCCTAATCTTTCTTAAGTCTCTCTCTCTCTCTTTTTTTGTATAACAAGTTCCATTAAAAGTGTTTTATTTACAAAATACCGAGCTCGTGTGTCATTCAGGGTTAACAGTTTAGGGGTTAAAATTACTTCCCTTTTCAATCCAACCATGTGACTTCGTAATAAAGATTCGAGGAGGAATATAGCTAGGCCTAGCTATTAAGTAAAGTCCGGCCTAGACCGATTTAAACTAAACTCAAAACCGAAACTGTTTTGGATAAACCCTTAAAGACTCAATCGGATTTTGCTCAATAAACAAAGTAAGGGTTATAAAATATTCAAGTTGATTCGTTAGAGGCGAGCAAGCGTTTATGATAAACTTGGTCGAAGTGACCCGCAACTACTAGTCTACTAAAGGGGGTAGATATAGTAGAGATAAAGGAGTTCCTACAACTTTTGTTAAACCGATTTCCCTGATATTTCCAGGTGCCAAGAAGCGATATCTAGTTAACTAGGGAGAAGGTATAAGATGCCTAAGTATTCGCAGCCCATAGTCCCAGTTCCCCCTTTTATAATACAAGGGGGGACATAAAAGGAGGCCGAGCTATTTCACCTCTCTTCAGTCGGAAAATACGTAATTTTCGTCATTCGCGACGCGCTGACGTCAGTTTTCAAGAACCAATGAGATGCTGGTTGTAATTTAGAGGCGGGGATTAACTCCGGACCTACGTTTGGACTGGAGATAAAGCTAGAATTTATACCTTCTCCCTAGTAAACTAGATATCGCTTCTTGCAGGTGCAAAGCTACCTACTAACTGATGGAGTGGTTTTATGCTGTAATAACAACTGGGATTGGTTATTTTTGATTGGAGCAACAAACCCTTAGGACAAACTTAATCGAGTCTCACAAATTTCCCTAAATTTTACTTGTAAATACCCCTGTCTCTTTAGTCAACAATTTATTTCCCTGACATTTCCAGGTTTGCATGAACAAACAGTCTGGTAACATTAAGGAAACTGGACAAACCACCTTTAGTGAAAACAAGGTGTATTCATGTTTGTTCACTTAAGAAGAAACCTTGAAGTAACACCACCTCGCTGTGTTTATTACGAGATTACTAAAACATTATAATGTTGGGGTTGAAAGAGGAGAGTAAATTGAGAGTGGATTCGATGGTGGAAGATGGAAAGAGTCGTTCGCTCCCTCCCTCCTCCTTCCCAAACAACATTCGTCGGATTAATTCGGGCGAGCGCCGCGTTAATTAACGACTAAATAGTGGACGATCCCTTTTAATTTGAAATTCCTATAAAGACAAGGGCCAAACGAAGGAAGAGCAAGCGTGGCGTAGGAAATAGTCCTACGCAGGCCCAGAATGACTGACGAAAAGGTCCTTTCGGAAGGAGGAGGAGGAGGAGGGGGGGGGTTGTGAAGGAAAACTCAGTTTCCCCCTAATAAATTCGACCATGTCCCTATGTGTCTACGCCTCGAGGGTCATGTTACTCCGCGAGGTAAACATTCTCGAAATAAGTCTTGGCCATTCCTTTCTCAAGAGATTTAAATGAATCAAGATTCAAGGTTAACAAAACAGGCCCTTTCATATGCTACACCTTCCAAACAAGTACAAACTAAGATACATATTTTTTTAAAAGAGAAATAAAGATCCACCGAATTTCACTGATTATTTTTAATAGACCATTGAATTAATTCCAAAAGAGAAGCAAACACCATGAGAGGGCGACGGCCTTCTTGGGTTATTTCCCTTGTGCATAGAACCACCGCTAGAGGCAGCGCGAGGGGGCTAACTTCCCTCCATGTGTAATGAATTCGGGCTCCGTCTGGCCAGTGGTCTGGCGTTGCTTCTTAACGCGAGGGAAATAACATAAAAGGGGCAACCTCCCGCCCGTGTTTATTTCTCTGCAAGTCATTAATGAAGTGGTCAATCATTCCCGATTTTCAAGGGTTATCCTTGACCCTGATTGTATTTATTCCGATTTCTGAGCTTCAAACAGTTAACTCTAGAGGAATATTGAGTGACGAACCCCTCGATATGTCCTCGAATACATAGACAAGGCAGCGGGAGAGAGCGAGGGAGCGAGAGAGAGAGTCCAAAGGAGAAGATTCTCTCTATCATCTAAACTCAGGGAGATCGCGCAGTTTACGTATCAGACCATTTCAAACGTGGGTAAGGAGGAAAAAGAGAGAGGGGAAGTAAAGTTCCAATGGAGGAGGAAGTATGAGATGATCGCGCGCCGCTTTGTACCAAAACCTCTCTCTCTCTCTCTTTCACTGCTCTCCGTTGGCGCTTCTCTCATGCATTCACGGACGGGGGCCTTCGCTTGTCGTTTCGTAATAAGCGTCCACCAATTTCTCCTCCAGACCTTCGAAAATTTTGATGGCGGCGGACATATTTGTTGCTAAACTAAAGGACTTCTCTCTCAAATGATTTTTTTTTGTATCCACCAACCAAGTTCACCAATCGCCCACTATGCCTTTGGGATCACAGAGAGAAAAGAGACAAGCGCGTTCGCATTTACCATTATTATAATACCTAATCAAATTAAGGAACTCATGTGAACAGATGTACACTTGAATGTAACGCGTAGATTACAACGATTAAAGCGCAACCGGCATGCCGGCTCTTAAAATGTCTGCAATGCAGAATGCGTTTTAGAAATAGCAACAACGATTTATTATAATATCTATCTATAATGCAATATATGTCTAGAAATGTAAAGGGGAGGGGGGAAGTAAAAGAGATACCTGAAATGAACCCCCCCTAGTCGAGAAAAAGAACCAATATACGTTGTATGAATTAATTCAAGTGTCACGTGAATATTACACAGATTAAGAAATTAATAATTAACGTCAAGAAGCTGGGTCAACGGTTCTAGTGATAATTTCGTTAGGCCTAATTCGACAATTGAGGGAGCCGTAAGCCCAATTTGACAATTAAAACCTGCTAATTATTTTTTGCTAAAATGTCTAGATAACTAAACATTAACGTTTTTGACAGGGTTAATCCACCTTACTCCCACTTTCCGGAAGTTAGGCTTACCTCAGGATTCGTGGACGGGAGTAACGGGAAGAAAATCATCTGTCGTCTGCTACAAAGGTCAAAAATATGAGCTGTAGCAGACGACAGACGCATTTCTTCCCGTTACTCCCCTCCACGAATCCCGAGATAAGCCTAACTTCCGGCGAAGGTTGATTCCATCATTTGAATATTCAAACATCCAATTCGATACTACTGGAGATAATAGAATCAATTCTTGGGATATATAGTTAGGCCTAAAAGTGGGTGGACGTGCAAACCGATCAACTACAGCGAAAAAAGCGACGCTCTTATACAAGGGGGTTCAACGAACTTACGATTTACAACCCCCCTTCTTTTTCCTACGATTTTTTTTTCGCGAAAATAAAAGAGAGATTCCCAATATCACCTCTTCCCCAAAAGCATTCTCTCTGCCCGAAAGTAAAAAGTTCCCGTGTATCAAGAATTTACCCTTCTATTCTTCGCAAACGGTACTTTTTTTTTATTTCTTTGATAAAAATGGCGATTGCTCTGCGCCGAGCGAGAATCGAATCGAACGAAAGAGTCGTTCGTTTCTTACCCCCGATTGGATTAAGGATTTTCAACCGATTTTCACTTATAGGCACGTATTGCAAAAACAATTTTAAATTTACCGGGAAATAATCTGGAAATAACCTTGAAAGGGTCAAAAGTACAGGGTGTGTAAAAAAGATATGGTTGTACGGTACAGTGGATTAGGGGTAAATTTTTTTTGGTCTAAAATAAAAAACTTTTATGACATTTTGTCCTTTAGGGAGTGGGTAAAGGGGTGAAAATATCCCCCATTTAACGTCATAGCTCCGCTAAGCCATTCAGATGCATTCCCCCACAAGCCTTCCACTCTGTAAAGTGTGCCTCCATTTTGGTGGTAAGGGGAGGAGCCATATTAAACTACACCTATCTGATCTCTCTCTCTATAATTGCCACCGTTTACAAGTTAATGAATAGAGTACTTTACGGACGACCCCTTAATTATCAATGTTGTCTTTTAGTTTCTTACGTATTATATTTAAGGGGGTCATCCATAAAACACACTTATAAACGGTAATCCTTAGGAAAAACTGTCATAGAAATTACATTTTTAACTCAAAATGAGCCCAATAGAAAAACCCTCTGAACTTGGGTCCTCCCACTGTCTAACCTTTTTTTATTAAACACCCTGTATATTGGCACATACGTTTTATTGAACGAAAAATTAAATATAAATGAAATAAAAAATCACCGACGTCAATTAATAACAAAAAATCCCTTCAAATTAAAACATGGCCCAGAGCGAGACGCAGGAAGATAAAAAAGTGTCGAAATCCCGTGGTGTGTTTGTTCAGCAGTTTTATAGATAGATGTATAATATTGTCCTTGAAATTATTACGGATGCATATTTCATTTTTTGTTCTACCTCGTGCGATGATACTATGACCAAAATGCGGGTCTAGTTTTTCTCTACGCCTCTTTTAAGATAGGCCTATAGAGAATTTGCGGATAAAAGATTTTAAAAAACCCCAAAAACCTTTAAACTAAAATATTAAAATACCACGCCAAACTTCGTCCTTGAGAAGTAAATAGAAAATATCAACTTTTTATAATAGACAGTGTGCAGACAAGTGTTTGCAGTCATTTGTGCAGTGCAATTCAACCGCTATCTACAACAGACATCATGAAACTATCTGGAGGTCTGTTTAATTGTTTTGCACTTGATGTGCAGCAATTTCTTAATTTCCGAAATTTGATTTGACCGAACTGAATGGTTGATATCAGGATCAAAGTTCATTAGAAGTGGCTTTGGTGGTTGAGTTCTCCTAGAGGTGGGGACAGAGGCGAAACCCCTAGCCATTTAGCCCGTAAAGAACTGGTAACATTTTACCTCTTCATGAATAACCCCCAATTAAGCATCGTTTCATTAAATTTGAAATTTGTAAACAAATTAGTTTCTTAAAAACCACATCATGCAGATAAGGAGTTTGCCCAAGGAGGTCTATTTAGTGTCTACAAAGACTGGTAAAGAAACTCCTTCCGGTCTCAAGTACCCTTAAAAAACATTCAGGCAACGCAGGGTAGCTAAGCTAGCTAGTTTTTTGAGAACACCTATAAGTGTTTAACCCAAATTATAATAATATTAAAAAAAAATTAAATTAACATTTTCATGTAAGGCAACTTACAAATTTTTAAATAAATAATGTACACCATTACATATAAAGATACTAGCATTATTTCCACCCCTTATAAATTAAGAATTACCATTTCAAAGCTCCCCCTTGGTGGATACAAACAAATGCCAGGGCATAAAAAATTCAAGTCTGATTAACTAGGAATTAATAAAACTAATTAGTAGATGCAAATGCTGCTTCTTCTTTTCCAGGAACCGTAATTTCTAACATCAGCTAACACCCTACACAAAGTTTTTACATACACGGGAGAGAATTTCCTTTCATTCTCTCTCTCTCTCTCTCTCTCTCTCTCTCTCTCTCTCTCTCTCTCTCTCTCTCTCTCTGTTGGATTAAATAAAAAAAAATTGCAGGAGGAGCAAGAGCAAGAAAGGGAAGGGGTGACGGAGAAGATGAAGATGCTTCCCTAATTAAAATGCCTGGATCAAAGACAAGCAAAGATGGTAACACGACAAAAAAAAACGCAAAGATGCGCTTAAAATAATAAAAGAAAGGTTCATAAACTAATAGAACAAAAAATAAAGGTAAAACTAATATAATATTTCGTGCCCAAAAATCTCCCGCCTTTTATCATAAAAAAGCGGGCCATAGTTGCTAACATCTTTTGCTAGTCCTATGGGATATTATTATACCGTTGTTTTATACATAGTTTCCATTAAAGTTGTTTTTATTATTTTGCAGTTCACCCCAGTCACAGTGTTGCCAGTCAAGAGATTGCAGCGAGGAAGGCGCTAGCATCAGTTCAGTTTCAATCAGTACTTGACACCAACTTGAATTACAAAATAAAGTGCCTGACAACACTGCAATGACGTTAAAGGTGTGAGATGGCGGATTAATTTCGGATGACTGACCTAGCTATCACACCCTAAACGTGGAATTCCCCATTTATTCCACACCCTGTATGTTTGCGAAATTAATTCGAGAGTGACTATTCCCTCTATTTTATTCAGAAATTTACGTTTATTTGAATCTTATTAGGATAAAGTTCAAACGAGGGGTCAAACAATTACAATTACAAAAAATTTCAATCAATATTTCAAATACTCTCCCTTGGAAAAAAAAAAAATTGCAAATAAATGACCAATAAATAAAATAATTAAAAAAAAAATACGACACCAGAAATTTAACAAGTACGCTATACCTCGAAATTCCAGTAAGGTAGTGGCAAACATCTAGACTACGTTGGGAGAATCGAGGGGGGGGGGGAGTAGGAAGAAGCGATCATTTTTAGGCCTAAAACCGTTTCGTTGAAGATTTAGGTTGGCAGCCTATAGAAGAACCCCCAACATTTCTGGAAAAAGGCGGCCACTACACTACACTAAACAGAATTGGAGACGCGCTGGCTCTGTCTGCTGTATCTCAAGAAGGAGGAGAAGGTGAGGGGACATAGAAGAGTAGCATGGGGTGAAGGGATACGTTTCTTTAGAATTGGTTTTTCGTATCCGAGGTACAGTCAGTGCCATCCATATACGAGACACGGCGGAATGGCAGGCAGCAACGATTGAGGAAAAATCTTTTTATGGAAGAGAAGAGGAGGAAAAAGAAGCCATGCCCGAAGTCCCCCTTCTAATAATCCAGACGTGGAAATATTTGATTGGTCTTTTAATTTCAAGAAAGAAAAAAAGAAGGGAGAAAGAAAAGAAATCTGAAAAGGATACGCAATAGCAGTCGTACAACACCTTGTAGAAGGGCGGGAACTAACACGCTTTATTAGTACGGACTAAATAGGAGACTAGGAGTACACTTAATTAACATAATTAAAGGGTTACTTTATGTACAGAAAGAAAATTGCTTTTAAATAATGCGCCTTAACCCTAATCATGAATTGTTTTGTTTGTAAGAAGGTAATATAAGAGATCTTCCCCCAATTTGGCGGGAACAAGAAGTGATATCTAGTTTACTAGGGAGAAGGTATAAGATACCTAAGTATTCGCGCGCCATATTCCCAGTCCCCCTTTCAAAATACAAGGGGGGACGTAAAAGGAGGCTGGGCTATTTCACCTCTCCTCAGTCGGAAAATACGGAATTTTCGTCATTCGCGTCGCGCTGACGTAAGTTTTCAAGAACCAATGAGATGCTGGTTGTAATTTAGAGGCTGGGATTAACTCCGGACCTACGTTTGGACTGGAGATAACGCTAGAAATAGGACGAATTTAGACCTTCTCCCTAGTAAACTAGATATCACTTCTTGACGGGAATAAACAACGCACGTGCTTCTCTCAAAACTTTTGACAAAACTTAAAAATTGCTGACGTATTTAAATTTGAAATAATATTTATATATAAACCGAATTTAAAACTCATATTTCCACGAAACGTTTATTTATTTATTTAATTAATAAATAAATCAATTTCACAATTGAAATTAAAAACAATTCAATAAAATAATATTTTATATTTAAATTACTCATTCGAACCCCCCCCCCCCACCCCAATATTCCTTAGGCGGTTCTATAAAATAAATTCCCAGAATTATTAAAATCACGAGCGCAAGTTTTCCAAAAGACAGTTTCTCTCTTCTACCGTATATAATAAAGCCTAGACAGTAGACAACCTTATCGATTTTGCAATGAGAGAGGCGGGTAATTTAGGATTCAATCGCGCTGTTAAATTAGCATATTGTTTATTCGCCTACCTATAACACAGGATGGTTTAGCTATTCGAAAGAAGGCCAATATATTGTTTGTTATTTATGTAGTCGCAATTTGTCAATTTCTCTAGTCAATTTAGTGCATACTATCCCTACTTAATTGATGATGTAGAAGCTGTCCATTACCTAAACCACCCTGTGGATCACCAAGGGCTACAACGTTGACTCCCTTTGAAGTTACCAGGCACCACACAGAAAAAAAAAAAATTCCAACTACGTCTAGAAGATAACCAGGTTCGTTATATACATTTTTTTCTACTAAAATTTATATCTAGGGCTACGGTAGAGCCAATAACAATGATAGTTATTACAAAACCGAATTCTCTCTACCATCCCCCGTCGACTTAGCAATTCTCTATCTATTCTCCATTTGTCTATATAGTCCTTAATTTATTGGCACTAAATTCAAAAGAAGTTTCTTCGCAGTTTTTGGGGACGTAAATTACAGAGAAATTTGAGAAGGCCAAAAACAAGTTACACAACTTTAAATGGGTAGTATAGAGGTGAGTAAAAGAAGGGGGCTTTGAACGGGGAACATTAGTTTTAAAAGGCACGAAGGATTATTATTATAATATCAAATTAAGTAGGAGAAGATTGGGGAGAGGGGGAAATTATCAGGGAAAAAATCTTTTTAAACAAAAATGAGGAACCAAAACTACGCACGAAAATATTGTAACCCAACGTTTACTGGGAAGACGACGTGACGTTGTATAATTGAATTGATAAGAGATTTATATTAACATAATTAGGCTTAAAGTTTACTTGATCATCTGGAGTAAGGTTTAAGAATAATTAGTCTTTTTCCTGATCATCTGGAGTAAGGCTTAAGAATAATTAGGCTTAACTATCTTTCTTGATCATCTGGAGTAAGTCTTAAGAATAATTAGGCTTAACGTTTTCTTGATCACCTGGAGTAAGGCTTGAGAATAATTAGGTTTAACAATTAACAATATTTCTTGATTTTCTGGACACTGGTAGAAGAATAATAACGAATAATTAGGCTTAACAATCTTTCTTGATTATTTGGACTCGGTCGAAGAGTAAGCATAATAATTAGGCTTAACGGTGTTAATAATTTTTCGATTGACCTTCCGACCTCAAAGGTTCGTGATTAGGCTTAACCTCAATGTTCTTGTAACATTCCACATGACGTCGAGTTTTACAATACAACATTTACGTGTAAAAACACTTCAGTTACAATGTTTTGGCAGTTAAATAAAATAAATTGTATGTGTGTTGTTAGGGTAAATGGGGAAGCGTCCTGTGTTTAAAAAAGCGGCAAAAGCGGGGTTTTTAAAATGGGTGTGGTTGATCTTTCTTCTCCATATACACGTAGACTACACTACGAAAAAGAAGAAGAACAGAGCGAGAGAGAGAGAGAAAAGTTTGGTGAGCAAGAAAAAACCCACGCATTGATTTCTTCGGTGCATTGCACTAGGTTGCTTGTGGAGGATATAGAGCCGGCATACTCGGTTCAGTCCTATATATATGTGTACCGAAATGAAGGCTAAGAGTACGCGAGAGAGAGAGGAAGTAAGGCTGAACTTTTTCCGTCTTTTCCCTCCACTCTCCTCTCAGTCTCTCTCTAGGTCGCTAGAAGGCAAGTATGGAATGGCCAAGGCTTAACTCTAGCACTAGTAAAGCTATTAAAACACGACGGCAGGAGAAGAGGAAACAAAGGCTACTTTTAGAGAGTTAGGTAGAGCTATCATTTCGTTTATAGTTAGAGAAGACGCCCGATTCGTTGAAAAAAACGAAACGAAACGAAGTCAACGAGCTATGGAAGAAAGTAATAGAGGGTGGAATGTATAGTAGTAGGCTAAAATAGGCCACCAAGGCTTAACGGTGTAATTGTAACGCGTTTCCAGCTCCCTTCCCCCACCTCCCTCTAAGTTAATCGCGTGTTCTATGAAAGTTAACATTCCTAGTCCATTCTTCCCTTACGTAAGTAGAGGCGCACCGAAACGGGTCTCACGTGTACGAAACCATTAATGCGAAAACACCCCTTCTTTTTTAAGGATATATAACATAAGGGCAGGGAGAAAACACAAGGGGGGACATTTTTACTGTAGTCTGGAATATTAATACTTTTTGCTGATAAAAAGAGACCGTTTATGGACATAAATATTAAAAGTCAAATTATTATTATTCTTTTTTAACCCATTAAACTATTAAAAAGTTTCTTTCAGGGTTGAACTGGTTGAATATTTGATTAACAAGATTTAAGAAATAATAACCAACCTAACTTGGGATTTAATAGAATGTTTTTAATGCATTTTAGAAATTTTGTGTCAAAACAAAGTTTCATATGCTTTAGTTTTTTTGTAGGCAAGATAAAATCTTATGTACAGGTGTTTCAGAACGGTCAGCCTGAAATTAAGGGAGATATTTTGCTGTCCGGGCCACTGAATGACCACTTAAATTCAATTAAGAAACTGAAAGACAACGATTTCTAATTTAATTAAGGGGTCATCCCTAAAGTACTTCAGCCATAACTTGAAAACTGTGACCCACGGACGGCAAAAACGTCATACAAACCTCATAACTCCGGAATATGAACTGTATGGCGACACATTACCAATAAATTAGCGAAATATATGGCCTAATAAGTCAGTCGTGCATATAATAGCCCAAACAGAGTTTAAAACGAATAAACATAAATTCTAGGTCAGATAGCGGCGGCCGGGGCAGAGACGGCGTAGAGGCAGGCGTCTATAACTTATCGCGAATTTTGGAGGCAACCACCATTATCATGATGAGATAAAAACGTTTGCCCAAAAAATTGTTAACAATAAATACTTTTTTTTTCATAAAAATACAGCAATTGTTTGATTGGAGGAATGGTCTCTAAAAGAAGCGATGAAACCAAACAAATAATGCACAGATGGTTTAGCTATTCGAATAGGCCCTTTTTATCAAAACGTTTGCCTCAGTGTCGTCTGCTTGTAAGTCGATTCAAAAAGACGTTAGAAAGAGCTTATAAGTTACAAGTCCACCAAATTAAGTCCGTATTGTTTGAAGGTATGTCTAAGGTCTTTGTTGTCCAACAAAGTGGTGAAGCATCAGACTATTTTAACCCCCAGACTCTTTTTATTTATTTATTTAACAAGTGGCGAGGTGGTGCGTGGTCAATGAGCCATTTATAAAAGGGTCTATATTTTAAAATTCAGACTAAACTTGATTAAGGTTGGCTGATTAAAATTAATAATACAATCAAATCTTCGATATAAAATTGAGAAGAAAAAATAATAATCCCGTTTTCGTTGCATGACCACAAAGCAATTCACGATGGTATCAATTACTTCTCAACAGCTCTCAAATAGCTAAACCACCCTGAGGCGAAACTAACGTACACAATCTCTAAAGTAGAAAAGGAATTTTAACTTTGGACCCAAGAGAAAATATAAGAGATGAGAGGGAAGGGGGAAGTAGGGTGGAGTGGAAGCTGATACTGTCAAAATTCATCCGAAAACTTTTGTCAAGTTTCGCAAGCAGGCTGCAATACTAAGAAAACAAGTGATATTTTAACAATATTAAGATTGTTTTCGTTTTAAGATAGGCCAATCATCCATCGGTGGAGTAAATTCCAGCAAGAAGCGATTCACTTTAACTAAAATAACTATAACGAGTCTGACACGAACTTGGGATCCCAAATTATATCTAATTAATCTAATTAAAATAGAAATAGAATTCCCTTGTACGCGTAATCATTTTATCATCACTATGAACGATAGGAGTTCAAAAGATTACAAAATACAGGGTGTTACAGAAAGGTCTGTCCGAAATTAAGGGTCAAGTTGTTCTTTGGGTGATTTTGTGTTGAAAATGTAACTTCAATACCATTTTACCCTAATATCCACCATTTAAAAGTTACAATTAATTGCAGTAATTTACGGATGACCCCTTTGCACTGTCTTTCAGTCCCCCCCCCTCCATTTCATACAGACATTTAAAAAAATGTATAACAATCCTTTAAAACATTAAAATGTACACCTATTACGAATAAATGAATGACTGAACCCTCTCCAGGCTCACGGTATATAAAACGAAAACATTTCATATTTTCGTTATATTATCTAACCAATTATTCCTGCCTCTGTATTATTTCCTTTCCACTTATTTCCAAACATTTTTTTTTATTTCTAGGACTACTTTAGCAATTCCAAAATGCTTCTCTCTCAGTCATCCCCTCTGTTATTTCTCTCTCTCTCTTTTTAATATAATCGCGAATCGCGCACGCTGCACGCAACAGCGAGGCAAGGCAATGAAATATAAAAGTGTCTGCTAGCTATCCGACGCTTCTAGATTTTATATATAATTTTACACCTACCCATGGTTACTACTCTCTACAATAATACTCCCTACATTTCACTCGGTTTAGTTTATACAGGACTCTGGTTCCCCTCTTTTGGGATTATTAGTCGAGTTTTTACGTCACTCACTAAACCGTGACGTAACAGTTACTACCCCCTCCTGCTCCTCCTCCTCCTATACCCCTCTACTCTGAAATAATATTTTCTACGTCCCCTAACCCACCCTCCAAAAAAAATAAATAAAAAAATAAAATCTTGCATATATCGAGTTGTTAGCCCTCCTTTTGCGCATAGACCGGTTTCCGTTTCTCTCTCTCTCTCTCTTTCGACAATATTTTTTATTTCAACTTTTATATCTTAACACGCGTCTTTATAAAGAGAGGCATGCAGGCAGCTAAACGGAAAAATTATGAATATATTAAGCTGGTTATTTTTATACTTTAACATAATGGTTCCTAATAATAGATTTAAGATTTGAATTTGATCGTAACGCTTATATAAGTGTGTTAGTGATGTTGTTAGAGGAGTCTAGGAAAATTGCTTTAATATATAGTTTACAGGCATGGAGGATTCCTACCATTAACAAAAGGAGAGCAAGCGACTTAGAGTGTAAAATCGTCTGCTCTAAGTTGCCTGGTCTCCTTGTGCAAATGGTATGAATCCTTCTTGCGTGTAAACTATGTATTTATAGTGTACAGGCAAGTGTTGTCAGTCATTTGTACAGTGCATTTCAACCACTATCTACAATAGACTGAACTAAGCTTGTAGAATTCTGTCCAATTCAGTTCCAAACTTGCAGAAGATGATCTCATAACAATTACTGGCAACACTGTGAAGCGCATGGGGTTTAAAGTTAAGAAACAAACGGTGGGTTGAAATTTCTCTAGTCTCCTTTGATGTGCACACTTATCTATATAAACTTTGGTTTAGATCTAATTTGTAAGGAGGGAATAAAATAGCTAAGCCTAACTGCCAGCTGTTTCAGTGGAGGGGTTATGGTAATTACACAATAAGATTTTAAATAAATTTGAGATTAGGGTAAACTCATCTCACACAAAAGGTAACACAATGCGTGCATGATAGGCAGGGATGATTTAAGCCTAATGTGTCATTAAAATTCCACAATACAACGACCAATTTCTACACACAAAATGTAATAAAATTTCAAACGAATTTCTAAGCCTAACTGTCAAAATCGAAATAGATTTTCTTTCAATAGTTATTAGGCCTATTTTCTAAAAGCATTACATCCCCCCTTTAAAAACGGGCGAAGATTTCCGTTTCTTAGAAAAAACTTTATTTTCTTTCTTTTTGAAACAGCGATAGGCCTAAACGAAATCCGTTCGAAAGAATAAAAAATAAATAAAATAATAAAAACAGAATAATTACATATACCTTCGAAATCCTTCTCGAAAAAGTTAAGGTAGTTGTAGTAAGTACAAAAAATATTTAAAGTTATGTTACGTGTGGTGTGTGTGTGTCTCCCCAAAACGGGATTGATAACGATCGAAGGTGTAGAGGATTGTGGGAAAAATATCAGGTTACAACTTTTTGAAAGCAAAAAGATTTGTCCAAAAAAATATTTAGGCCTCAAATTTAGCGCTACTCGCTTAGCATTGGCAGACGACCTTTAAATTATTATTATTATTGCGCCAAAAATAGGTTTATTCTAGAATCACGAGAGACAAGAGTTAGAGAGCGCGAGAGAGAAAGCGCGCGCGCGGGAAGGACGGTGCTGAGGAAAAGGGCGGGAAATCAGGCACGAGGAGAGGTACAGAGGGAAGAAAGGAGGGGGAATTGGATTAGATAATTCGATGGAAACCTAATAGAAAACCCTTATAATTCTCGTTATCCATAATTGAGCTTAATTTTTGAGAACGGGGTAAGCGAGTTTAACGAAAGGAAGATTAACTTTAAGTACCTTAATTTATTTAAAGGGCACGAGAAATGTTTTAATGAAAATTGCGAAGCAGAATCAGTTGATTGGTTTAAATTTAACTTTATTAAACTTGGAACGAATCTGGTTAATCAATATATAGAAACCCTGGTTCTCGAAAACAATAGAAACTAAAAATATCTCGTTACCAACCTTTGCAGATAAGATTAAAATAAAAGTTTCGCTAAAAGCCTATTTTTTTTTTGAAAAACACTCGGATTCATCCAAAAAATTCGATATCCGAACACAAAAGAAAGAAGAAAAAAAAGGAATTAAAAAAATTAAAACAGATAAAAGAATCATATTAAAAAACGCTAAGGAAGTTGGGCCAGGAAAAGAAAGGAGGGGGGGGGGGTAAATGGGTGACTTGTCAGAAGAAA